>VXBX01005674.1:135821-148691 GCA_013400415.1 Scytalopus superciliaris
CTGCGGGGGAGCCGCCGGCCCGGCTCGGCTCGGCCCGGCCCGGCCCCGCGGATGTGCCCCCGGCGCGCCGGGAAGGACGGAGCGGAGCGCTGGCGGCGGGGATCGGGCGGCTGGCTGCGCGTCACCCTCGCCGGGCTGCTGCACTCGGAGGATTTGTGGATTGACTTTCGCTCCTGACCCACCGCCGTGGCCGGATTCCTGGGGTTTTGTTGCTGGATTTTGGGGTTTTTTCCTTTTTATTTTTATTTTGTTTTTTTAATTTTCCTGTCACCTTTCATCGGGGAAGGAACTGCCTGCTGGCCCCGCTCGGGTTCCCCGCTGCAGCCGTGGCAGTGCCGTGGAGGCTGGGACCCCCCCGCAAGCCAAGGTGAGCGCTGGCACTGATCCGACACAGCATCATCTCTTTCCCCCCCGGAAAGGTGCGTCGGGCCGGTAACCAAAGAGCGCGCACACACTCCAAAAAAAACCAAAACACCAAAGGCCACCCTGCATCTAGAAGCGTACAAAATATCCTGATAGTGGGACTCGCATTTGGGATCTGTTAGTTCTCCTGCTCATGCCACTGCCCCCTGGTTGCCTCAATGGCAGGATCATGAAGTGTTTGACTTTTTTTCTTCTGCTTCCAGAGACCTTAAAGAAGTCCAAAAAGAGTGTGAGGTCAAACGGCAAGGTGCCAGGATGCTATGAGATAGTGCCCCTGTCCCTGAAGAAGAAGATGGCTGCAGAACTTTACCCTGCCAGCACCAACACTAACATTGCAAACAGCAACGCCGCCGCCGCCGCCACCGCTGCCAACAGCAAGAAGAACGCCCTGCAGCTCCAGCAGAGCGCCCAGCCGCCCCCGCCGCCCCAGCTCCAAAACCTCAACAACAACAACTTGGAGAGCGCCAACTGGCAATCCTTCCATCCCACGCTGCGGGAGAGGTAAGGGCCGGGCCCGCCGGACCCTCCCCGGGCGGGCGGGACACGCAGAGAGCGCCCTGTGCACCTGCCCCGGCCCCAGAGGAAAGGGCAGGGATGGGCTGGGGCGCCGGGCGAGGGGCAGCCCGCGGCTAACGCGGCTTCTCCCCCCTCCCCTGCTTGCAGGAACGCGCTGATGTTCAATAACGAACTCATGGCTGACGTTCACTTCATCGTGGGCCCGCCAGGGGCATCCAAGAAAGTTCCTGCCCATAAGGTTTGTGCAGATAATTTTTTGGCTTTTTAGTGCTGCTGTGCAGATCGCCTTCTCCCCCTGCCTTTACAACTAGGTTGCACTTTCCCCCCCTCCCCCTAATTACAGCGCTTGTCTAATCCCAGAAGTAATTCACATACATTGCAATTAAAGGGAACAGTCCAAGGCAGCGTTCTGCCTCCACTGCAGCTTTTTAACTTTCCCTAAATGTAGCTCTTAGGAAAGCCAGCACGCTCAGCTGTTCTGATCCATGTTACTGAGGCTTCTCTCTCTTTATTTTCCAGTATGTTTTGGCAGTTGGTAGCTCTGTCTTCTATGCTATGTTTTATGGCGATCTCGCAGAGGTCAAATCTGAAATCCATATACCAGATGTGGAACCTGCAGCCTTTCTAATCCTATTAAAGTAAGTGGCCACTACAAGTCTACTAATTACACGGACAGAATCAAAGTAGCTTATAAAATATACATATCCTAATTGGCATTGTGCAATATGCACTTACTTCTGTTTACTTTATGTGCTGACAAATACTGAATGTCAGATTCACTGCCAGCAAAGACGACTATAGATTATTTTCATGGCCTAGTTTTTTTCCCCTAAGAAACTTACGTTTTTTTCCCCCCTCCCTGTCTAGATACATGTATAGTGATGAAATAGACCTGGAAGCTGACACAGTTCTGGCTACATTGTATGCTGCCAAGAAGTACATCGTGCCGGCCCTAGCAAAGGCTTGCGTCAATTTTTTGGAGACCAGCTTAGAAGCAAAGAACGCTTGTGTCCTGCTGTCTCAGAGCAGGCTCTTCGAGGAGCCAGAGCTGACGCAGCGCTGCTGGGAAGTGATTGATGCTCAGGCAGAAATGGCACTGAAGTCAGAGGGCTTCTGTGAGATAGATCAACAAACACTAGAGATCATTGTAACCCGGGAAGCACTCAACACCAAGGAAGTGGTAGTTTTCGAGGCTGTTCTCAACTGGGCAGAGGCTGAATGCAAAAGGCAAGGGCTGCCCGTTACGCCACGCAACAAGAGGAATGTATTAGGGAAAGCTTTGTACTTGGTGAGGATTCCAACCATGACTTTGGAAGAGTTTGCCAATGGAGCTGCCCAGTCTGACATCCTCACCCTCGAGGAAACACACAACATATTCCTATGGTACACAGCCGCAAATAAACCCAAACTAGAGTTTCCACTGACAAAGAGAAAAGGACTCGTGCCACAGCGATGCCATCGGTTTCAGTCGTCTGCGTATCGCAGCAATCAGTGGAGGTACCGAGGGCGATGTGACAGTATTCAGTTTGCCGTAGACAAACGGATATTTATAGCAGGACTGGGATTGTATGGGTCGAGCTGTGGCAAAGCTGAGTACAGCGTCAAAATCGAACTGAAGCGCTTAGGCGTTGTCCTTGCTCAAAATCTGACAAAGTTTACCTCCGACGGCTCCAGCAACACCTTCTCTGTGTGGTTTGAACACCCTGTGCAGGTTGAGCAAGACACATTTTACAACGTAAGTGCTATTCTTGATGGTAATGAACTCAGTTACTTTGGACAAGAGGGAATGACTGAAGTGCAGTGCGGGAAAGTGACATTCCAGTTCCAGTGCTCCTCGGACAGTACTAATGGAACCGGAGTACAAGGAGGACAAATACCTGAGCTCATTTTCTATGCATGATGCATTTCACCTTGATTGTATTCCAATACTGCAATGATGCACATTAAGGGATTTTTCAGTTTTATTACGAACTCTGCAGCAGTATGGAATGTTATGCTACTTACCTATCTGCTACATCAGGCTATACAAATAAGTGAAGGAATGCTCTTGAATTTAATCTTATTTTATTTATTCATAAGCTATTTGACTTAATTATTGACTGCAACAAGCAGAAAAATGTTAAATTTTGCACGTACTGTGCATTTATTTTGTATATAGATAACTAACTTGCTGACTTAAACAGAATGTTCTAAACTAGAGCAGTTTATGAATCTGTGAAATATAAAACATTTTTACTTGCCCTAAATCCTGTGTACTTGATCATTGCTGATCCTATGGCTCGTGTATGGTAATTCATGTACAGCTAACAGGGGTGATGACACTGTAGTCTGGTCCTTGTGTGCATTTACACATAGTAAATATGAAGGCTCCCTTTCCTGGTAACTTAAACTATCCAGCAGCAGCCTTTATTTCCCTTCATGAAAAAGGGAGCTGACATTTGTGGAAGCTCAGGGTTTTCTGTGTGTTGCCCAAGCTGAAGACAGACAAACCATCAGTATAATCAAAGTTGATCAAAATCATCCTGTGGTTATATTTGAAAGCTCCTAATACCCCTTCACACACACACATAATCTGCCTTAACCTCCAGCCTGCCAAGCAAAAAGCAACACTCCCCCTTACACCTGTCAAACTGCACCCCATTTGAAGGACTAGATGAAGCTTAATTCAGTGACAGGCTCCATCACAGATTTAGCCCAGAGGTGTATTAGTGGCAGCCACCATCTAAATTTATATCCCATCCTTACATTTAGCAGCAGACATTAGAGAAATACTTGCAAAATGGTCTTCAGACCATTCCAGATTGCTAATTAGAAATAAGCCATCTTAAATAAAGCTGTTGCATCTTTCCACCTCTTCTACATAGTTTCATGCACTACCAGCAGTCATTTTATGCTAGTACCCTTAACTTTCCTCAGAGTGATAAAAGTAAGTATTTTTTCTCAAGTGTCTTGACAATCATTACAGATGAACCAATTAGAAATACTTACTGGTTTCTTTATCTCTCTTCTCATAATGATCTTGTAAAGAATACTCAAACAGCAGTCTAAACCAGTATTTTTTCCACGTATACCAAGTACCTCTACATCTAACATTCCTTGTTTGCCTTTTCCTAAGCTGCTTTAATTTTCACCTTGAAATTAGCTGCAATACAAATTCGGCCTGTTCTCTCTCTCAAAAAGAAAAGAAAAAAGGAAAAAGCAGTAATGAAAAGTAAGAAGGGAATTGAAATACTGAAAACAAGAACTTTCTACCAGCCAAAGCTGACACATCAGGAGGGCTGAGAGCTGTGCAGTACCCTCACTACCCAGATGTGTTCTGGTGATGCTCAGAGTGAGCTGCTGGTTCTCTTGCTGCAAAGGCAGCAGGTTCAGTGCCAGAGTACAGCTGAAGGGATTTGTGTGTGTTGTTCCTCAACACAGACATCTGATTCTCTCAGTACAGATTAAGGAGAGTGGGAGTGAGAGTGGGTAAAGACACAGGAAGATAATTCCTGCACAGAGGTTGGTAACAGTCACAAGACCTCACTGTAAACGCACTCTTTTAACTGGAATTGGCACAAATTCCTTTGGCTTAAAAGCCACAGCCTAGACAATGGCTTTTTTTACCCTTTTGACAGGTTAAAACCCACCTTCCTATCATGGTTATGATTTCAGTGTTGACTTATTAAAGTTATTCACACGTTTGGAAAAAGTTGCTCCTCATTTTCCATCAAGCCACTTGTATTTCAAGCATGGAACACCTCAGCTACAGGTGATGGACAGATAATGAATTTGGCAAATGTTTATCAAATGTTGCATCTGTGAAACTGAAGCGTGACAGGCCTGTGGGAGCTTGCAGACACACAAATTTGTTACACATCAGCCCATTGTCTTAGGATGGCCTACACTACTCTTGAAAAAAACAACAAAATTACTTGCAAAAGAAAATAGCATCTAGTTCCAAAAAAGCTCTTACATAAAGCCTGTTCTCTTACATAAAGGAGAACAGTCTCTTACAGACAGCAATGCTCTTCTGCCTGGATTGAGTCCAGCTTTTCCAGCCTCATTTTGAAGTTACTACTGGGGTATTTAGAACACAATACTATGTACATATATATATATATATATACACACATACATAGTTTTGTCAAGTAATCATGCAAAAAATACACTCAAATAGTCAAAAGCCAACTCATTAAAAAAATACCTATGGCTGGAGCATTTATGCAGAGTTCTCTGGCCAACAGAAGGAAAGTTTTTCCCAGCACATAGACGTTCACCTATTAAAAGACAAAAAAAGAATTATTTAAATCTTAAACCACAAATGATTTTAATAGAACATTTATATGGAAAGAAGAAAACCCCAACTTTTGAAATGTTAAATAACTTGCT
This sequence comes from Scytalopus superciliaris, assembly GCA_013400415.1. NCBI lineage: Eukaryota > Metazoa > Chordata > Aves > Passeriformes > Rhinocryptidae > Scytalopus > Scytalopus superciliaris. Next base: position 141,132 of record VXBX01005674.1, read on the forward strand.
TTAAAAAAATTCAATTGCAGTAATACAGGTGATATTCATAGGTACAGGATAATATTGATGCTTGGTAAAATCTGTACAAATTAGCATTGTAAGTCAAAGCGTAAGTTTATATTGAAAAAAATTACAAAAACTTGCTCCTCATGCATTTCAGTGGGCTCATTGTTGCTCTGTAGTAGTTTTTCAGCTGTCATCTAATATCCTAAGGCATTGAGCAGACTTCAATATAATATCAGTATATATCAGTATAGGATCAGTATATATAAAGTAACATTACAAACCCTGAGCAAATACTCACAAGTCAGTGCAAATTTCAGCTCTGCAAGATCATCTGTAGTAGGATAATTAACTATTGCACAAACACACATCAAACTTTTCCACCAAATCAAGGGGTGGTGCTACATGCCCCAAGGGTTATTTGTCATTGCTTACTGTTTGGACATTGCCCCAGAACACATTAAAAACATTAAAATAAATAAATTCAGAAAATCCCTAAACCACAACAGTCCTGCCCAGGCTCCAGGGACTGAGCTCTGTTCCCCTCTCCTCCTTCACTGCTGCACCCAGAAGGATGTAAACTGAGGGGAGGAGTTACTCTTCAAGCTCTGATTTGCAATTTATAGCATAGGCAACTATATGTGTATTTTACAAGTCTGAGGAAGTTTTCTTTCTCTGTCTTAAGATGTGTTTTTGTGGTCAGCAAGAAAGGCAGGATATACTCCAGTTCCCTATCAGTCCCAAACATTCCCATGGAGCTCCATGAACACCTTGCTCCCCCAAGGCATATGTAAAGGTCAAGGTTAGTATAAAAAACTCCATCCTCCTACAATCAAAACAAATAGATCTATCTTTTTTTAAAGGATAGCATATACTCTGTTGCTTTTATATAACAGAAATGCCCTTCTCTTTCCTTTGCCTGGATAGTAAAGGTGTTTACTTAGCAGTCAATTACACAACTGAATTGAGTATGGTACAAGTCTGTGGAACTAAAAAGCTGTTACTAAGTATAGTCTCTTTCAGTTTGACCAAAAAGCTTTGTCAACATTTGTTTAAAAGCAGGCTTTCCTCCCAAGTGTATACAGATGCTGCTACCAAGCTAGCAAAAATAAATATATATATTTAAAAGGCAACCAAAAAAACCTAAACAAGTGACGTATTTTCACCTAGCACTTCAAAATGTTTATGTGAAAATGTTCCTAATGTGTATTTTTCTCAAATTGAAAAAACAAAATTAGAAATGAGAACTTCAAAGAAATCCTCAGCATGATCATGTATCATGAAAGTGACTGTGCAATCAAGTATACATGGTATGATGGTAATTTATTCCATATTTAGTGAGAAGTGGTGAATACCTTCCGTGCTGTGTCCAACCAATGGCTGAACTGGCCCGGAAGATGCCAAAGTATGGCTTTAAACTTTACTGTCCTTTTTTTTCCTGAAAATAGCAGATGACATAGAAGCAATACTCTATGGGAAGGAAGTGAACAAAATATAACCTCTGAATAAGAAGTATATATTCTAGAAAATAATTCACCAAATTTTATACAGAAAAATAAGCACCTACGGAATCTGTCAATTCATATTGGAGTCTGAGAGCGTGTGAGTCTTCATGAGCCACAGAGACAGAAGAGATATTACTACAACAAAGTATCTGCAGTGTTTCAGTTGGCTTTAGATTCACTGTGAGCTTGAAATGGCTTGTTTTGACCTTTTGTCTAAAAAATATTAACATAAAGAATGAGGGTTTGGCTGTAGTTTCAGCCTTCTAGGCTGGCCGACTAAGTTACTATAAATCTTAAACCTCATCAGTTAGATCTCGTTCTGCAAGGACCATTTCACTGCACAAATCAATAAAGTTACTTCAGTGGAGCCAAGTACATATGATGTTTCCATTAGAGGCTTTGCAAACTCATCTAGTTCCTTCATTTTAGTCTAGAAAAAAACCCCAAAGCTCAAAACAAGTATTTATCTTTCTAGCCTTTTTGCTTGTCACGACATCCAAATACCTGATGTTTGTCCCCATCAAACCATGTTACTAAGAAACTCTTGCCAAGAAAACTTTCCATAAATGCAACAATAAAAAACAAATTAAGAGGCATAAAGAAACGGGGTTTTTTAGTGAAGTTCTAACAACCAAAGTGGGTGCCAAATTAAAGCAAAGACAAATGCATAATAAATGTGCTCGATGACTGTATATCCTTCTCTCCTTGGCCTAACTAAAAGTCTCCCGATCCAGGGTCTATTTGAGAAGTACTGCACTTAAATCTAACCTGCTTTTCCACCTCACCCACAACACCGGTGTTTTATGACCAACTTCAAGGCATAGGCAGTGTATTTGCACAGAATAATAAATTCAAATAGAAATGGTACATCAGGGAATTTCTTTCTTTTGATCACAAGCGCATTTCTTTGTAGTTTCTGGTTACTACCAATTTGGAAAGAAAGCAGAATATACAGTGGATTTCATAAATCTCACACATTTTTAATGCTAGGGAAAAATCACAAAAAGAATGAGGACTATTTAATTGCTTGCAGTTTTCCTGGCAAATAAGTAGGAAAAAAAGACTTAAGGCCCTCTCAAACAATATACTTCTCAACTTTAAAAGTTACCAGAAATTAAAGATGGCTCACCCAGGAATCTGTAATGCCACTGAACTGCTGAAATATGTTATTTAAGAACTTCTGGGTATAGTGGAGGAGGGCACTTTCACTAAAATTTTATGCCACTATCACTAATTTCAACTATTACTCACTATTGCTCACAGATCCTGTGACAGAGGAGATATGATATATAACAGGCATATAGAGAGGGCCTTTCCTTACTTCTCATGATTTGTATGGTTTTTGCACTCCATTAAGCTTAGAAAATTAAGAGAATTAATTTAGAGGCCTACTTTAATTTCTAGTTCTTTCTTCATTAAGAACTTCTTATAAAAATTCATATACTCCAATCCATCAAAAGCTTAACGCTCCAAATTTAGAATCATATGACATTTGCATTTATAAAACCTAATTTTATATGAGTTCTTAGAATGGTGAATAAACAAAAATGCCCTTCTAAAATGATGTCTCTGGCTTTAACTTGAATTGGTGCAGCTTTAAAGCTTATCACGTCAATTTCAGCCTCTTTTCCCCCTTAATTTAAAAGGATCATACTGAAAAACAGTATTTCCCCAAACGCTCTCCAGTCAAAACTGTCAAAGTGAAACAATTGTTTTATGCACTTTCGTAAGGCTTGGGCTTTTCTACTGCAAGTTTTCATCAGATATTAAAGTTTCCTAAACTCGATGCAATCACTAGGTTTAAGCATCAACACCTAATACAATAGAGGGGTGCCAACCTCTGTCAGAGAAGCTACACATATGCCTATCATATAGTTGTTTTTTCTTAAAAAACCAAGCAGATTCTTCAACAGGGAGACATCTTTCAGGCAAAAAGCATGTGCTCACCAAGGCACTGCAAAAACCCGATTCTACAGGAGACCTTAAGGTTCACTAAGATGTTGTCCTTTACCAATAGTTAATTTCTGCTCTCATTATCAAACACATTATGTTAATTAAAAGGAGCATTTAGGGAAGGAATGGCTTCCAATTATTCAGTTACATCTTCACAACAAGATCCTTCTACTTGTTATGCTCTTTGCCCTTCACAGTATTTTTTGGAGACAGGCTTTTCATTTCACATCTGTCAGTCATCAGAGAGATTTCAAAGGGACACTTCCAGAGGGACTCTTATCCTTTCATAATTTCCTCTTGCTTTCACATCATGCCTGATCTCTTCACAAATACCAATATACTTCCACTTTTAGAAATAACAACAAATACTTTGTTTCCAGTAACATGGGAATTCATCAGTCTAACATGTTCCAGAATTTTAAAGTCTCTTTGGGAAAGAGGGAATCTCCCATTCATACAGTTACCAGCTCATGTTAACTTCTGGGCAGTAGCAAGAAATAAAGCTGCCACCACTGAATGAAATTTTTTGCTTGACTGTAAGTTCCATAAATTTATAAATCAATAACCCTTTCGCTATAAGCAGTTTCCAAAAAGGCATTTCAAGACCACAGAGGGGCATTCTGGAAAAGTATTAAAAATGGTGACAGTGGTTAAGATATTCTGCCTTTTAGAATGACAAAGACCGGGCAGTTGGAACACAATGCGAATTCACACTGTGAAACATCCATGGCTGCTTGCCTAAATAATTAAGCAAGCATGAAAAGCAAATGAGTTTTTAAGGAGAGTGTCTGTTGCTGGGGAAAGAGGCACCTGTGGTTATTTGATTCATTATTAACATTTCTAGTGCAGTAATGCCTGAAGGTCCCAACCAGGTTGTTTAAATTAACTCAATCAACATAGCAATTTGCATAGGGGCAATAAAGGCAAATGCAGTCAACATGTTAATAACTTTAAATGAACAAAGAGTATTAAAAACTGAAGCAAATGAGTATAGTCTTTGAAAGAATACTCTATTTTGCCTTTCTCCATACAATAAACTGAAAGTTCCTATTTTTTTGATCCATATTGCAATCAGAACAGTCAAAAGGCAACACACAAAGCTACAAATGTACCAAACAGCTTGTCAGGCTGTGGTTCAAAAGAGACACAAATCAAAATTAAGCAGCTTCTTCTCATACTGTGCTTTAAAGTGCTGCCTTCAGTCCAGGGACTCTGAAGGGAATCTCCTGTTGCTCATCACATACATGGCAGTCCTAGAGTTCTTCTTCCAACACCACAGCAGTACAATAAGCCATTATCATACCACCTATGCAAGAAAGTCAAACAGTAATAATTTGCTACAGGAATAGAGGAATCAGGGAGGCCAATGCTGCCTTTAGATGAAATAAATGAAAACAAGTGTCCAAAAAATTACTCTCAGTAAAAATCCTTCTGGACAAGAAAGTACTGTTACTTGACTAGACAAACTGGAGATAAAGAAATAGGGGTGAGACTTCTGTTTTGAAGTGGAAAGGAGACCAAAGGAGGACTAGAACAAGCAAGTACTAGTCACTGATTTTCACTTCTTGTGCACTCTCTCCCCTCACCTAGAGATTATAATGTAGCTCGGGTTGGAACGGATCTCAGCAGGCCTCCAGCCCAACTCCTGTTCCAAGCAAGGTCAGCCACAAGAACACACCAGGTTGCTCTGGATCTTGAGAACCCCCATGGATAAAGACTTTAACACTCTTCTGAGCAACCTGTTTCCACAACTGGCTTCCTCATGGTGAAAAAACTTTTCTTGACATCAGGTAATCGTGTCATTTTAATTAATCATGTCTGTTCCTGATAATTCTCCCGCTGTTCCCTCCTATAAGGAGCTGGGCTCTTCAGACATCGAACATCTCTTCAGTGAGCATCAGGCTGGTTTAACAGCAGGACACACCACAAGCACACTAAAAATTATATTCTACTAGGCTGAAACTGGAGATCAAAGCGCTGCCAACACCTCTCCTCAAAGTCTTTTATGACCACATTGCGAAAGACCATGACAGTGGAGATGACAACAGACTGAAAAAGGAACAGCCATTTTTGAGGATGCAAAAGGCAGCACTTCACCATGCTGAGAAAAAAACTTCAGCCAAACATTTCTCCAGGTGCAAGGAATGGGGTGCTCAGAAACACAGGAACAAACCTAAATTGTTCAAAACTTGGCCAAGGCTAGACAAGCTTCACAGCTCTCCCAAACAAGCCAGGCCTGTCGCTTAGGCTAACAAAAAAGCAAACAAAAGGCCTGATTACAGACCTCTCTAAGGACTGTATTTGCAAGTAAAATGCAGTATCTGAAAATATAAGCAAGTACTTTCCCTGTCAGAGACTGATGACTGATCGTCCTTCCAACTCAATCAACAAGCAGCAAGACTGCTCGGCACAAGGAAGTGCTCTGGACATTTTCAGTTCATTTCAGATCATATTTTAAAGTCTAAAGTCTAAATGTATCAAAGGCATATTGGATCAGACCACACCTTCAACAGATTTCCAAGACAGGATATATTGCAGCTGAAGATAAAATGGGAGAAAAAAGTACCAAAGAAATTGCCTTTCCAACTTAACAAAAGAGGCATTTTGGCTTTCCCCAAGGTGACAGCAATTTTGAAGCTACAATAACTATTATGAAATGCAGAGTTCTCCAGCAGAACTAGACAAACTTCCACATCTCAGTCATCAGCACTAGAGGAAAACAGATACCACTTCTTAAATAGGCTGCCATTAACAGTGAAAATCAGTCTCCTCTACTGTGAAGTTTAGCAGCACAGTACTATCTAAAAGTGTATTACACTGTAAGGGATGGCTTTTTTGTTTTTTAAAATACTATTAAATCCCAAAGCAACTCAATAAAGCCAGTAGAAGAGGTTGTACAAGAAGTACGAACCAAGACTGAGCAGTCATGCTTAGGATTTCCTTTACATCTTTTTTTCTGGAAAAAAAATTTAATCTACACAGACCAGCATGAAAGAAAAAAATACAACAGTTCATTGAACATATACTGAGTAGCAGGTAACAGCAGATTCAAATCTTCTTCATATTACTCTTACTTTTAGCTGTTACCTATGTTGTGAGCTAGAAAGCTTTAGCTCTCCCAGCACTTGGCAAGACACTGGTTGAAGGTCACTGATGTGGAGGGTGCCATAAGTGTGATGCAGAATGGCACAGCTAATACTGTTTCCAGCTGCAAGATGGCAAAAGGAGGGAATGAATGGCCCTTTTTTCCCACAGACTTTCAGTTATCTTTCTTTGCTGGTAGCTGGAGTTATAGAGCTCACTTTCTATTTTGCTTTTAGATGAAACAATACATGAAAGGTTGTTATGAGGACATTTAGTGGTGAAAAGGATGGTGCTTGATGGTTGGACTCGGTGATCTTAGAGGTCTTTTCCACCCTTGATGATTCTGTGATCTTTTCCCCCTCAAGTGCACTGAAACATATTTCAGAGTGTTCAGTAATTCAGTCAGCAGCCATGAAGACACTCCATAAGGATGTTTCATATGGTGACTTTCTTTAAAAAATTCCTGTGGTCCCATGACGAGCAGCCCTGCAGGTCCCTCACCTGCCACAGCAACTGAGCTGCACCAGGAACATCCTGAAGAAAAACCTCAACATTTGCTATTAGCAGCTAAGCAGGAGTTGGTGCAGGTCAGCAGTAGCTCATTTTTCAGACTTTCAGATGCAAGTTTTTTTGTGAGATAAAATTGACACGTTTCTCATTTTAATCAAGAAAAATTTGTTACCTGGACCAGTATAACATATTTAGTACAGATTAATCTGAACAAGTTAAATATTTTGAAAAGATAATACCACTGCCACTACTACTACTACTGCTTACAAATTTTCTTCTTCATTAATGACATTCATATTCCCAACTTCAGGATGGGAGAGCTGTCCTTGGAAAAAACAGGCACTTCAAGGTAAAACAGTACAACCTAAGGAACTAATGCTAATAAACGTCATTCTTTTTTTAACCACACGATCTGTGGGCAAAGGCAGATCTAAAGAAGAATGTACTGAAGTTTTCTGCTTGGGCCATAAATGTTTTGCCACCAAGGTCTTTTTTTTTTTTTTTTTTTTTTTTT
>VXBX01005674.1:148745-220127 GCA_013400415.1 Scytalopus superciliaris
TTTTTTTTTTTTAATTTTATTTCTTTGGCTTCGTTTGTTGTTGTGGTTTTTTGGTTGGTTTGTGGTTTTGTTTGAGAGTTTTTCTTTGTTCCTTTTTTTTTAATAGACTTGGGGTAGGAGAAAGGAAAACCAAGCTAGAGCCTGAAAAGCTGCTTTATACATTCTTAAACAGGACTTTCTGGCTAGCTGTAGTTAACAATAATACTTAACACTCTTGTTTGCTGAGATTCACCTTAAAGAAGCCATAAAGTAGAGCTCATCAGAAGTCTTCACATAGTTAAATGCAGATCAAGATACTGAAATCTTGGATTTTTCTCTTTCAGGGGTTGATTATTTCCCTCCTACTAATGTATTTCTGTCTCTCCAATCTCCTCAGTTACCCCTGTTTAACCTTTTGGTCTTCATATGCCCCAACCCAGCATCTTTTCTGACTGGATTGTACAGAGGGGAAAAGAGAAACCACTCAATCTTTCTTGTCTGTTCCTGCTGACAATACATCTTTTCTTTTTTCATCTCTTACAGACACAATACTTCTTCACATTGTGTGACTATTCTTCATATTACTGTGATTGTTCTATTTCAAAACCCTCACCATGAAAAATTACCTGTTTTAGAAGGAAATAAGCCTCCCACTCTACACATGCAGTATTTGGTTGTGAGTAATCAAAATAATTCAATAAGAGTTCAGAAAAGAGAAAAAATACAGTCATTTTAAGAATTAAAGATTCATTTGATTACTGCAATTCCAGCAGATTGCTTCAAGCAATAAATAGTTTTCAGAGGGATGCCATTTACCAAGACAGCTGGGAGGACAAAAATAGATGCAACTAACCTACTCACATTGTATGTAAAACAGTTGTAACAGGGAGAATGAGGGTAAGACAACATATGTCAGTGGAGCTTTCTATTTCCACACACAGAGCAAGTTCGTATTTCTCTCAAAATACATTTTATAAAACATCTTTCTGTAGTGCACGAATCCATTTACACAGAATTACCACCAAAAAAGGTATTTCTGTTTTCAACAACTGTTGTTTTAAAAATATGTAACATCTGACCCTGTGCCACTGCAGTGACTCTGAATCCTGATGAAAGGATCATACTAACTCTTGGTACATTATTTGTAGCAATAAAGGCAAAAAGCATTTTTGGCTTTTAATTTTACTGAATACTTACTGAATGATTGACAAACCCAGTGATTTTCCACTCAGAATTTTTAGGGAAAAATTTAAAGATCTTAAGAATGAAAAAAAAAGTCAAATTAAAAAATGGTACATTACCTGCAGAAGGTCACTGAGGTCAAGTAACATGTCTGTGAAGAAGTCAAGGAATATACATGCTTGTTGAATGTGACAGCATTTCTTAATCTCATTAGCAAATTAAAATAACCCGGAAGAAATAAGCCCAGATTTAACTGTCAAAAGAAAGCAAATATGGGTTAAGTACTTCGATTCACAACTTTTGCTAACAACCAACATCCAGTTAAATGTTCAGCTGCCCAGAAAGCCCTGCCAGCACCTGCTGAATTTACTGCACAAATTGTCTATGAAGTGATGGTTACAAAGGACAAGCCAAGACCTCCTGTGACTTGAAATACTCATCATATCCTGCAGCCAAGGAAGTCCCAGTGGTAACTGGGTCCTCTGCTCTGGTCAGACCCCCCCCTTGGCAGTGCTGCATCCAGATCTGGGGTCCCCAGCACAGGAAGGACATTGACCTGTTGGAGCAAGTCCAGAGGAGGCTTACAGGGAGAGTCCCTCTCCTGTGAGGAAGGGCTGAAAGAATGGGGATTGTTCAGCCTGGAAAAGAGAAGGCTTCAAGGTGACCCAGTTGCATCCTTTTGGTATCTGAAGGGAACTTACATGAAAGATTGAGAAGAGCATTTCGTAACTGGACAATGGGCAGTGGCTTCAAACTGAATAGGAGTAGGTTGAGACCGGATATTAGGAAGGAACTCTTTACTGTGAGAGTAGTGAGGCACTGGAACATGTTGGCCAGAGAAGTTGTGGATGTCCCATCCCTAAAGTGTTCCAGGACAGGTTGGATGGGGCTTTGAGCAACCTGGTCTAGTGGAAGGCCTTTGGCATGGGGTTGGAACGAGATGATCTTCCAACCCAGGCCATTCTATTATGCTGTGATTACAAACCCCCAGTAATTGCATCAAGATAGAATACTCTTATTATACTGAAGAATATAAACCATCATCATCTTGTATGCCAGTTTAAGAGCCCAGGATCCCAGAAACACAGGTGGAAGAGCAAAATAAGAAAACTGAAATAAGTTTCTTTTGCCCTCTACTATCACAGCCTGTGAAATAGCTGGGAAGGGAAAGCTGCTTTGATTACTCTACTCTCCAGCCAAGCAAATCAGTTGTTACCTTTGAGATTTCACTCCCTTATCATACCCTGTGCCATTGCAAAATATTAGGTCACCATCTACTACTTATTACGGGCACACTTGGAACACACAATAGTTAAAAACAAGCCAAACCACTAAAAGTTTCTATTAGATTTTCTGAAAGTAAGCACACTTATTAAATGCATTGTCTTAACAGTGACCAAGTAGAAAAAAAAAACCCAAGCACCATGAAACTTAAAGTGCAAAGACAGCCTTCTTGCTGCTGTTACGGAACACATTCCGGATCTCCTATCAGCTGCTCAGGTGTGGCTTACATGTTATAAAAGGCTTCTGGTTTTATTACTAGAAGGAGTGTCAAGGTAAAGTGTGTGAGAGAGAGAGAGTGAGGCAAGCAAAGAAAATATGTATGCAGGGCTGTATGTGAGTTTGTGTACGTAGCAATGCATTAAGAAGTCCAGCATTAAATAAAATCCAGGGACATCAGTATAGTTTGGTACATATTGTGGTAACGTGAGTATTAGTGAATGCTTTTCTGAAAGTGTGCCAGAGTAATACAGTACACACTTCCCCTAAACATTATCAGTGTTGGAAGGAGAGTAATTCAGATAACGTAATCAGTTTATACATAAACATTTTCTTCGCTGAGGACTTTTATCCTTGAGCATTTCTACCCTTATTTTGCATTTGAAATTGTATGAATATACTTCAAATTTATTATGAAATTAAATACATTATGTTAATATTATTTGGTGAAAATTAATTCTCACATTAAAAACCACAGCATGGCTGGATAGTTAATTAGCTGAAAACTCAGTATGGCTCTGACAAAATCAAAAGTCCATTATAGGTAGTATTATGCAAGACATTAAAGTAATCTGAAATTTTAACATGGTAAGGAAATTGCTAACAAAAAACATCTGTAAAATACACAGCTTAGAAATCTAGACAGAGCAATACTGAATTCAGTGCAACTGTTCTGTCAAAATAGTGAACAAGGAGAAAATGGAGACTTTTAGAAGTGCAATTGCCAAGGAAGCATAATAATTGTCAGCTCATCAAACAGATCTAGGAAGAAATCACTAATGCCAATTTTGTGCTCAAGAAATATTCTAGGTCTGAATATGTTCCCAGCTCATTATTGACTTGAAGTGTCTGCTTATTCTGTGCCCACTCTGAGATACCTTGACCACTGAGACAAACTAAAATCACTCATATCTGCTTGATCTCATTAGTTTAAGGGAAAATAAAAACAAAACAAAACACCAAGAGAAAAGAAGCTCATAGGTTACTGAGGCATCAAAGTGAGCAACTGAGTGGTCCTAGAGCCTGGCTGGTGTCACTGGAGCTGGGGAAGAGTCAGAAAGAGGATCAGTGCCAAAGGCTAATTCAGATCTTAGGTGAGCCAGAGAAGTACTTTTCTAACCAAGGCATTTCAGTTACAGTCCTGAAATTGGTATACCAGAGTGTTCTTCATCCTCCTCAAACAGTTAAATACACTTTGACAGAGTATCCAAACTTATTAACACAGTACAAGTGCTCAAACTTTATTACTGTAAGGAAAACAACCCCACCTTTTTGTCCAAGAAGAAACTGAGAGCATTGCATGCATTTAAAGTGACACAAGATCAGAGCTAAGGAGCTGGGAAATTCAGTTCCAGGGTTCAGGTAACTCTGAATCAATTTAGAGCTACACTACAGATACCCTTAAGATACAGTTCCTTTGCTCCTCAGTGAAGTTAGTTCAAGTGTCCATTGAAACTGCAAGCAAAGGTCACAGTAAAAATGTGGCGTTTCTGGATTTCATTTAGGGTAGCCTCCAGCAATCTCTCTCCCTGATTAGATGTGTAGTTGCTACATTAAATCAAAAGGGGAAACTTGAGTCATGCAGTAGCACTGGGTTGGCCTTTACTATGAATACTGTGGGCACAACTATCAGCAGGAAGTGGTTGTAAAAACAGGCTGTTGTTTTCAAACTCCTTTTCAGAGCTCGAACAGTTCAGGAGAACATACAACAACAGCTGAAAGCAGCAGATAATACTTAATATGTATTCAAAAATTATACAGTCATAAGATAAATGTTTTCTTTGAGGCTGAAAGAAAACAATGTTCATTTTACATATGGAGACTACTACCCACATGGAAAAGCTCTCAAAGGGATAGAAAGCTACTGATATTGTAGATATACACACACAGAGTAATAGGGCACAAGGGGACTTAGGTTATGAATGCACCCAATTAAAAAAAAAAAAAAGGAAAGAAAAACCAAAAGCATTAACAGTTTTAACTGCTTTTCCTTTGCTATTCATTCTTTAAACAAGTTTAACCAAGGTATGCAACTGACTGCCCATCACTGGAAACATCTAAATTGAGACGGGATGAGCCTGCAAGCTTTACTGCAGAAAATTAAACTCAAGGGAATCCTTTGACCAACGTGATATAAGAGGACAGACTGAGTAGCCAGAATGCTCCCTTTCTGCCTTTATAATCCAGTAATCTGGGGATAATGTGAGAGCTCCATGAATCACAGAAATAATGATCTCATTCTCAGCACCAGAGGAAACAAAAGTTCACGATGAAATGAATAGTACTGGAAACCTAAACCCCAAAATACCAAAACAAGCATGCATTTGTACTTCAGATGGACCTGCATTTTACATATTCCAGCAATCCTAAATTACTTATGTGCAGCAAAATCCCTTTGGTTTTCAACAGCAATGTTTAGCAGGAGGCAAATCTATCATTTGTGAAGTTACATAGAGAGATGCAGGAATAAATTATGGAAGATGCCACTAGAATAACAACTATCACTTATGATACAGTTGTTACCCCTACTAATTTTTTTTTTAAAAAGCCAACCTTTATTTTAGTGTCTGACAATCTACAATAATCAGGAAACCTTCAACCAGATTATTTCATGCTACCGAGTAAAATTTCTTCACCATGTAGGATGTCACATCCACAAGACAGAGGCATGTATAGGAAGCAGGAAGAAGACAAAGAGTCTAGTATTCATTTTATTTAGTTAGTTAGCTTTCGTAAGTTGCCCTCAGAACATTTCTACTTACTTTAAAGCAGCCATACCATGCAAGGAGGACTAATGCCAAGGAATTGTGACTGCAAGCCACTCAGAAGAAAACTGACATCCATAAGAGCCCTGCTGCCCATAATGAGGTGTCACCTTTTTTCAGCTGAAGTTAAATGCTTTCTGTTTCTCACAAAAACTAAAAGCAGATCCATTAAATATATAAAATATTTAAACATAAACTCCCTCTCTGTACTCAACAACAGCAGTTCAGCTGGCTGCAATCAGAAAAGCAAAGCTTAATAGGAAGTCTGGCTGAAAAGCAAAAATAAAAAAAATTCTGAATGTTAAACCAAATTTTCTCAAGTTCTAAATAAAAAGAAATATTTTCTATTTCAATGTTAGGGTTCTGAATAAATTAATTAGAAACAGGAAGCTCCCAGAAGCAATTTCAGTAACAAACACATGGAGATAAGACAAAAGGGAGGTTGGACTGAGACGTGGTGAAAACTGCCCAGGGTAAAAAACTAGTGACAGAATTTGGCTGGCCCAGAACCCAGTTTTCAACCTTTCAGTTCAACACCCAATTCACAACTTTCCCCCCCCCCCACCGCATGATTTCTGATTATGCCTTATCATGGTTATACCTCTGCTGCTTTACAAATTTTCACCATTTTAATTAGCCATTAATTGAAACTAACTGACAGCGCTAATTGTTTAAAGTAAATATTTATCTTTCCAATGACACTGAACTAAAACAATTAGAAAATAATAACCAAAACCAATTCTTTTCTGAAAACTCATTTCTGACAACTCTAATGAAAGCTTTGCCTTGAGGCTGAAACCCTACAGGGCCAGTTTCCAAAGTTTCTTCAGTTTCCAATTTTGTCTGCGCAGAGAAGTCCACGTAGCACAGGCTGCACTTGAGTACTCAAATCAAAACAGCATTTAGCAAATCAAACTGCTAAGCACAAATGCCATTTTTACAAAAAAATCTATCTTTATTTATGTGTAGATTAATGCATGATAAAAAAAGAACTGCATTTTGGTCTGTGGGTTTTTTTCCTTCTTTGCACGCAGCTGCATGTCTGTGTTTCAGAAAAGCGTATTATTCTAAATTCTGTATTCAAAAACCCCCAACCTAAGAATAAAAAGCAGTGCTGCACTCCTTCCCCAGGTCTGTCAGGACATTTTTCCAGCAGTTCCCTTTCAGCACGTGCAACCTCTCTACCTTCACAGTGAAGACAAAGTCAGCAGCAGCCATTCAGCATCGCACAACCACCAGGCAGATTTAAAAACAGACAGGCATCTCGGGCTGCATTCAACCTGCCTGATTCCGTGGCATTAACTGAAAGGGTTAGAAGTGTGGCTCTCCGGCTCACCTAAGACCTGAATTAGCCTCTGACACCAGTTCTCCCCTCCTCTACCTCCAGCAGCTGCAGACAAAATCTGGGGCGACTGGGCTGCTGCCGGCGCCACAGCCGGTCAGGCGGGATGGATCCAACGCCTGGGAGCTACACCAGCCTTCAGACTCCAGTGCAGGCACAGTTCAGTCTTTGCTAAATTAATGCTGCAGCTTTTCTTCGTAACTGTCTTCAGAGCCACTGCCATTTAGAGGAACATTTTCAAAAGCACGCCAGGCTGGCTGAATATGCAGAGAGCATTCAGCACTTCTGAAAATGCTGCCCTTGGAGAACATGGTCTTCAAAGGACTGGGGCGAGGCTGTGCTCCTGGTGTTACTGACTTCAAGTGAAAAATCTGCTTTGTGGGGTATTGCCAAGTATTTGCATAGTCCCATGTAAATTTCTAACACAGCGCAAGACAACACAAAAAAAAAAAGCGTAAAAAATACATTTCTTGTCTCAAAATGCTTGTACAGTCAACTCGCAGTTATTCAGGGTATCAAAGGGATAAAATATGCAAAGAATATTCACACTAAGCTCCTGAAAGATAATCTAGTTAGTGTATTTACTTAGGGAAAAGAAAATTTAGGCATAGAATGAAAATGTAAATATTAATTTAAAAGTTGTGAGAGACATGAGGTTAATCTTTAACCCGAATGATGTGGCCATGTATAAATAACAGTTGGCTATATTCAAACAACAAGAAGTCTCCAAACAACAAAGAGAGACCCCGTCCCCTGAACAGTAAATTGAACAAGCACTGGTGAGGGAAAACAAGAGAGGTTGCTAGGAGAAGCAAGGTTTAAGGAAGAACTTAAAAGAAGAGCAGAACTGGCAGATGAGAATGTGAGAGGCACCAGGAAAGCAGCAAAGCTCGAGCTGCAAGGGGAAAAGAAGTCACAATAAACTGTAAAATCACTGCAGAAAACAAAACCAGGTATGAAACTGCACAGTCCAAAAATCTGCACAGAATGACCATTTGATAATAAAACAGGCTTAAAAAAAGCAGCTGGAAAGGAGGACACCGATAGTAAAGATTTAAGTAAATGTAAAGGAGTTCAGTTCCCTCTCTTTTCCCTGTGTACAAAGTCTATAAAGGTTATGACTCTTGTACCAACAGTGAAAGAAAAGTTCACAAGAACTCAAAGGTACAGATTTGGAAGAACTATTCTGAGATGACACTCCAGTATTCAGCACAGCAGCAACGCACACGTTTGGAAATGTGAAGCAGCTGAGAGAGAATTAGCAGAGGAAAATCACTGCATGCTCAGAGGTGGCAAAGGAAAACCAGCACTGTCATGAGCCTGACACCGCTTTTTAAAAAAACTCCAAATAGAAGAGTTTTGAAAGATGAAAAGAAATGAAAGAAGAAAAAAAGCCCTGCCCTAACTAGCTGGATTATAGTCCATTACCGCCCCCTTCCCTGGGCTGCTATTTGTGCAGTAAAGTGGCAAACCAGCCAAAGGAACTGTCCGAAAAACATGTATTTTCTTTTCTTTTCTTTTTTTTTTTTTTTTGGCCCATTTTCAGCTGGATTATCTCCCCAGTTCTCATGTAACTGCACAAACACCTGGGCTGATAGAAGGCAGGGGATGGACTGGGGGAGGGCTGAGCAGGCAAGGGCAAAGCAAGACAACTTCTTTCTGAAGCCACGCCAGCTCACACTGGCTTAAAGCATTCATCAAAACTAGAGCCTGAGACAATCTCTCAGTCACCATCCCACCTTCTCAAATTTCTCTTTAAAGTTTGTGGAGTTTCCCCCAGCTTGCTCCAAAACACAAAGACCTACGTTATCTGAAAGAGAAACCTTAAAACAAATAAGGAGCAAAAGGCTGCAGAGTAACTGCTTTTTAGTAACCCAAAAATCTTACAAAACTGATAACAGTTGTTTTAAGTACATACAGAGGTCCTGTGTGAGAGTTTATCACAGCACTGCTCTGGTTTACCCACAGTAAACACCCAGATACACTTTTCAAAAAAAGTAGCATTATAGTGCTCAATTAAACCAGAATAAATCCAAACTCTGTGAACACAGAATGTTTTACATTTCCCATGACAGAAGCCAAGTGTTACATCTTTGCTTTCATACCCATACTGAGGCTAATGTACTGGTATTAGCACTTGGTCCTCAGAGAATTATCTCAGCAGACCTTTTTTCTGGGGCAGGAGAGCAGCAGCTGCTGCCCCACCACTGGGACATGGCAGAGTTTGCAGAGAAACTCAGATGCTGCTTTCCTGCCAGTATCAGTGGACTCAATTTATCCATGCATAGGCATTATCTAATATCATACATGTAAAACACTGTCACTCATTTAGCAAAAAAATTGTGACACTAGAACTTCTGTTCTAAGAGAAAATATGGCTTCAAAGGAATGAATTGCATCCCTGCCCTTCTGAGGCCGCTGAATCCTTAATGATCTTTGGTGGGAAGTACAACAATTGGATGTGTTAAATTTCCCACTCTCAAAGGCCTTTAAGAGAATAATCCCAGCATATGTCACATAACACCGTGACAGAACAAACCCTTCTGTATCAGGTGCCTGTGGGCACCTGGACTGCACCAAAGGGAGCCCTGTATTCCAAAAGTGGGCACTGCAGGAATACCTTTCCCCACTGATGGTGTATTCCTGCTGCCCAGAAAACCCCACCCGGGCAGGCAGGAGAGCTCTCTGCATTCCCACCCTGCCTCACACACACAGCACTCCAGTGGAAAAACAGCAGGTGTAATGGCTCCATGGATGTGGCTGGCTCTCTCCCGGGGAACGGACGGAGCGAAGCGTTCACAGATGCTACCAAACTGTTAATTACTACTCTTGTAGTAATCAAAGCAAGTTTGATTAAAGGCATTACAGTAACTCACAGCAACTTCCCCAATCACCTGTGTTTGTTACAGAACATAAACCCAGCACGGAGCTGAAAACTGGCCACTCAGGACTAGTTAATCAGCAGTGCTTGAAGTCAGGACAACACACCACTTTTACACTGGCTGAACTCCTCAAAGCAGTCTGGTTTAGATATTTTTAATAAAAAAAAATAGGAAAACATGGAGCTAAACTGATGCACTGCACAGGTGAGTTGAAGAGTCCTCAACCCACGCTTTCACCTTAAATGCCTACACTAAATCTAAGAAAGGTTCCTATGTGTTTACTGTAGCAGAAACCTACAAAAGTAACACCACAGAGGAATACTGAATGTGGTTTTTTACTGAATTTGGTTTTTACTAAAGAGAGTTACATTAGCTAAACTGGCCTTGCCTTAGAGTTCATAAATAGCAGCTTATTCCAAATAGGTTACCAACAGGGCATTTTACCAAATTACAGAATAATGCATCTTGTACTTCAGAGTACACTGGAAGAGTGTTCAAGGGAGGTCTGTTTGGCAATATGGGAGCAGAAAACTCACATTACCTCCTTGGACAGTTATCCAGGTGTCTTGGCATATGAACAGACAGAAGGAACTGAGTTAGCATGTCTGCATTTACCAACCTGTGGACAAGATGCAATATACAAACATGTCTTCACTTCTACTTCCCAGCAGTGCACAAGGGAGATACTGCCTTTAGCTGCCACTGGCAGGGTGAGAAGATACTTGGTTAAAAAGAACTGAAAAAACACAAAAAAACCCCTTCAATAGCTTTTCTGATTTTCAAAATATCAAGTACCAACTTTAAATACCTTTCATGGCTAGGGACAAGTGATGCATCATACCTTGAAATGAGTACAATTTTCAGAATGACACATTCCCCTTCAAGGACATAATATACTGGATTTTAAAGTTAAAACAAATTTATGTCTTAAAAAGTGGTCTCTGGAACAAGATTAAATTTAGTCCTTGAACAAGCATAGAAGAGCAGGTGGAGGGAGGAGTTTGTATGGCACAGAAGACAACATATCTGAGGCTTTAAAGGCAGCTAACTTTTCAGACAGTTCAATTACGAGAATAAATCTTTGAGATGATCTATTAAGCAGGGAAAATACAGCCACAGGCATTTGATACACTTTGTATTTCATCTACACAAAAGGATGGGAAACAAGTACTTCCCTTTGGGAATCTGTTTTTCCCAAGAAACTGAAAGGCATAGCCCAGAGGGACTCTCGGCTGTGCCTCAGGACACTGGATTTCTGTTTCCATTTTTGCCACTGCCTGACAAAAAACATTCCATCCTTTATCATGCTTTTATAATGAAGACAACAGTTTCCCCTTCCTTGGTAAAATGCTGTGAAATATTCTGTTTATCTTACTTTTATAATACACATTTTGACTCTGGGGTTCCCAAGTCTCTCCAAAAGGTCACGGAAACAAATTTCCAAATGTATTTCAGCCGTAATATCCCAGTATGCAACTAACTTTATGCTCAACGATTATTTTTCAGACCATCTCCCTTTGAAAGACCCAAGCTACACCCTGTCTAAATGTAACATCCTGTTCTAACTAGTTGGGTTTATGACATGCAAATCACAGAAACAGAAATAAAACATATATATTTGTCCTACCTGTGCGAAACACACAAAAAGGGCTTAAGAGCTGAGACATCCTCAGCTCTTTACAATAAAAACAGATGCAAGAGATATAAGAGATTCGGCTCCTCCTTTCAAGTGTGACAGTCCTAATTTTTATGCCTCTGTTTTCCAACACAAATAGCTAAGCTACTCCTGTAACTTTAAAATCCTTTATTCACTTTAATACTTAACTCCATTTTGCACCAATTTGCTCTAAATTAATTTTGTAAATACACGTATCAATTCTCAGTGTTAGAAAAAGATAAAGCAAGTGTCAACTCCTTTGTTATTAGTTACTCATCTTTATGAAAGGATCCTTAAGAAATAAAAGGAAAACCCATTACTGGGGCAAGGCAAGTCAGGAGAGAAGAGGGTAGGAAGGGGCCAGAATACACATACCAATATCCTACTGAAAACTCAGGTATTCAGTAAGCAAGGTGGTGCAATTCACTTGTCACAGATACTGCAATTCTGTTGGCACTACTGTAAATATTTACTTTACTTAGGTAGGAACTCACAAAGTATTCCAAAACAATGCTGCACGGGATCAGTCAGTGAACACACTGAAGTTAATTTACTTGCAAATGGCATTTCTCACGTTCTTAAAAAGTTAACAACTTTCATTAAATGGCTTTAATCAAGATGGAAGATGTGGTATTTTCCTGAAGTGTCATTTTAAACTTTTATCCCTGTATTATCTTCTTTTGAATCCTGTAGCAATGGCAAGCACTTATCTCACGTCTCTCTTACAGCACAGAGGCTGCTCTTTCATTATCAGTTTTTAAGAAGCTGTAAACTTATCTCAGCTGCTGGAATTCTTCATGAGAGAAAGCAAAAAAAAAAAAAAAAAGCCAGTAATGATGTACATATCATCTGCCTCTGGGAAAATAAAAACTGCCAGTGATATGCTGGGAAAGATCTCCTTAGTCGCCTTTCACACAGTCTTGCAGCAGTTTTATTGTAACCTAGCAGTGTAATTTCAAATAACATTCTCCAGTACGCTGACGGCGAGCTCCTAAAATACAGCTCTGTTCTGAACAACAACTGAGAATGCTATTGTGAGTCTCATGTTTACAGCTGCTCACTGATTGTGTCATATTTGCAAAGCTTTCAAGAAAAATGATATCTTTTTTTCCCCACCACTGAGATTTATAAATTGAGCCTAGAATTTTGCTAACAAGTTCAGTTCTGTACCAGAGCTAGTGAGCCTGCAGAACTTGCTCCTCTTTCCAATTTTAGCCAAAAATTTCAAGGGGTTTAGCCAATATTATGGGAAAGGTATATTGCAGTGCCTTAGCAAAATTAAACAGAAAGAGTCATGTGTAGAGCAGGGCTGCTACATTATGGGAGGCAGCAGTAAGAGGTACAGATACACATGGGACACAAACATAACAACATCTTGATGAACAAGTCATTTTGCTTCCCTTCTGTGCCTCAGTTCTTCAATCAGGTGATAAGGATTGCAGTACTGATCTTCTCCATTAAACATTATAAATTCTACACCTCCATCATCAGGACACTGAACTGGGAGGAAGCAAACTGGAGTTCCAGTCCTGCTGCCACAACTGGTTATGTATCAGCTCAATAGAATCATATATAATAAAAACATTAGTAAAAAAAGGAAACACACACAAATAACCTCAGAGAAAGAAGCTGAACGAGGTATACACCCTTTCTATGCCTGGCCATTCACTTACAAAAGCTGCCACTTGCCATTCTCCTGGCCCCACAATTCTTGTGTTTCACACTGCACAGCAACAACAGCTTCAAAAGAATAGGCAGAATTTGGCCCTGAATACCCTCTTGGCTTTTAACTCCCCTTATGGAAGCGAATCTGGGGTTCATGCAAGTCAGGAAGAGGTTTTACTCACCAGTCCTTTAAAAAAACCTGTAAATTAAATCAATGAGCGAGCACCTGTCATGTTGCCCGTTACAAAGACAGATCACTCTGGACTCAAGGCAAAGAGAAATTCTCCACCCAAAGCACAAGCAAAAAAAAAAAAACATGCCCTGTGGACTGACAGTTCAGCTGCACCCTTGTGCAAAGCGTCACCTACCCATCAGTGTTACATAGGACCCAAACCAACACCAGCTCGGGGACATTGGCACTGCAATGGAAGCTGCTCATCTTGACTTCAGCAAAGCTGAACCCATGGTCTGCCACAGTGCTCTTAAAGCCAAGATGTTGAGACATCATGGCCTGGCTTGCTGGCCTGGAAGACAAGCATAAAATTGGCTGGACTGCCAGGTTTGAAGGGCTGTGACTAATAGTACAAAGTCCAATTAGCAGACAGTTACTGCAGGTGTTCCTCGGGGGCAGCACTGTCTCCATCAGCAGTGAGCCAGCGAGGCAGAGGCTCCCCAGGCAGGTCTGCAGATTCCACCAGGCTGGGGGAAAATCCTAACTCAGAATGTGGGGCTGCCATTCTGGGGGGATCTTAGGAGGCTGGAGAACTGGGCTGACATCTGTCTTTGAACTTCTTGAAAAGCCTCACACACCTGACAGAGTAACCCCTTGCTACAGTAGAGGCTGGGACTGACCCAGCAAGAAACAGCTTGCACAAAGGAGCTGGTGCTCACCATGGAAAAGTATGCATGTATCACACCTTCTCTGGCTGCTGCATAGCTGGTGGAAAATGCCCTGTATTCTCTTTCCTTCAATCCTAAACCTCTCAGTAGGAAGGACGATGTAACGAAACACTCCTCTCAAGCTACATTTCTCAGAAGCTTCTTGTTCTGATCTTGTCCTCATGTTCTGGATATTACCTCTCAGCCAATGTTCTTAGCTCCCAACTTCTCCAGCTGGAAGAGGAGGAAAGTGACCAGTTCACAGCAGAAACCAAGGACTGGAGCGTTCTCGTTTCACCCTTGAATGACTGTGAGAAACAGCTCAGACACTGAAGCCACCCATTCAAACTCTGAGGACTGAGTACAGCAGCAGTCAATACTTGAGTTGCTTTCCTCTGCCACAGGAACAGAGCGTAGGTGGATGATAATAAATATTAAACTGAACATTGACAAAAATATTTTTCAACTAAAAAATATAATCTGAATATGCACTGGAAATAATTATTGGCAATGAACTGGGTCCTCCAGATGTGACAAGAATGCAGTGATTTGGGAGTCCCTCAGAGACAGCAGCACAGATGCAGTCCATTTGGTGCATGCTCTAGAAGACGGATCCTTTAAGGACCAGAAACTTTCATATAGAAAAGACAACTCAGCTAAGATTCTGCAGGAGTTAACAATAGTCACGTGGGAAAACCAAACTTTCAGCTCCAGGTAAGTAGAGAATAGAGCATTCTCTGATTCCAGGTACTGAGTGAGAGGCAGCATTTTAAAACTCCTGATGTCTCTTTAAAAGAAGACTTCAGTAATGACTAAAAATTATTTTACACTTTTTTCCTCATTTCCCTGGCTATCAAAGATGGTCCACTGGTGATTTCAATGGCAAATTTCAAAAGAAATAGTCTCAATTCAGACAGCCCAGCTCTTTCGCCCAACAGCAAAAGTCACAGAAAAGCATCTATAATCTCACAGCCTTCAGAGCTGAATAGGCAGAACTTCATTACTCTGAAGCCCTGGATTCATTAGGGAAAGGAAGGAAGTGCATTTTTAATGCAAGTAGAAGGGGGCAAAAGCCTTTCAAAGCAAGGACACATTGGTGCTTTCTCAGAAACAAGCAGGTTCAGGTAACCTCTCAAATTTTCTGCAGTCTGACTGGAAACACCAGCTCTTTTGTTTGTCCCAGAATTGTGCCACACATTACAGTACCTGAAATGACAATAACAACTTTGTTTCCCCTGGAAGCTGCAAAGCCACTACAAGCACAATAAAAAGTTAAAAGGACCAACTGCAAAAGGAAAAATACTGTAAAACAGAAAAAGTGAGAATTCTTCCTGACAGTAAGACAGAGGCAATGTTTGGGGTTCTGGGTTTTATGTAATAAAGGCTTTCCCATTTCTGTTAGCACAGTTCATATTGCTGAATATGCAGTTTCACTGCATATAAAAAACTGCAGTTTTCATATATTAAAAAGATCATAGCCTGTTGTAAGTTCCACATTATTTTTTGTTCACACTAAACCACTTTTTTTTTCAGTCTATATATTTCCCCTCTTTCAAAATTTGCTTTCCATCGTGATATTTGACAACACAAAATATATTGTTCACTATTCCTCCTTGCTTACCAATACAAAAGGAATCTGAAGAGCACTCCAATTTCTACTCCCTGTCAAGACATAAGCCAAGGCTTTATTTTTGGCAGACAAGCTGCTCCTTCATTGAAGAAACAGCTATATATCTCCATTTAAAAATACTGATTAGCAAATCTCATAGCACTTTACCAACACATGCAGTCAAAACATCACTGAGACTACTGTGTTTCTCCCAAACTGGAAGGATGTTGAAAACTTAAAATGATTCACTTACAGCTGATCTAAAGATGAGAGCTCTGCAATTTATGTTTTATTGTCAAATGTTTAAAGGATTAAATCTAAATAAAATACACAATACATAAGCTTCAAAGCACACGTTATCTTCAACATCTTAATTCCAATTAGCAAGTCAAAATAAAGAAGACACGGGGAACATCTGGCTTCAAAAGCAAAGCTCTGGAAGAAATCAAGATTTTGGTTGTTTTGGGTCTCATTTAAGGCTGCTATTTTCCCAGACTGCTGAGACTGGATAAGACGGAAAGATTATTCTCTCTCTCAAAGGGGGGAAAATAGCAGACATACCACCATGTGATTGAGTATTACATCATTCATACTTACAACAATACTGAGCCAGTCTGGCAGTCAAACTTAAGAGACACTTTCTTTTGCCTTCGAGGAAGGACACGGACTTGCCATAAAGGCAGACTAAGAGGGAAAAGGTTAGAAAAGGCTCAGCTCACAATTTTACTTGGCAAGAGATTACAAAACGCTACAAATCTTTCACTGAAAAGCATTTCCAGTATGAGGTTTGTGTATGAAGATTACATCATGCAAACAAAATCCTAGTGACAAACATCTGAAGGATATAAGGCAGCTCTTGAGAAGTACTTAAACAATTTTTAAAAGGCTTATACTTTATTAGGATATAAGAAATCACTACTAAGACCAATTTCAAGACATGAGGCCAGGCCAGGTGCAAGAACGAATCCTGTTTTTACACAACAAATTCAACAGGTAATATCATTTCTCTGAGATACCTTCACTTTGTTCTTACAACATCAACTGCAAGACAAAAAAAGCTGCATAAGACTTAAAAATATGATGAAAGTGGACACAGTTTGAGCAGACTTCCAGCTAAAATATTTGCAGAGAGCAAGCACAGAAGGGCTTATAAGGTCTCAACGCACTGGCTTTTGTTCACCCTGTTTTGTATTACTGATCTTAATTAATCTAATAATATGAATGTGTTCTAAGGCAGCATTCTTACTGCATTAATATTCAAAAACACAATCTTCTATTTTAATGAAAAACAGAACTTAATTTTCTAATTGACTTCTAAAGTATTAAAATGCATAAAATATTAGTGATGGCTACAACCAGGAATACTTTTCAGTGACTGGCTCAAAAACATCAACCATAATTGATCATATTTGCTATCAGGATTTATTTAAACAAAGCATCAGGTAACACTTTTTCTCTTTTCTGGTTTTTCCCTTTTCTTAAGAGGGGGGTGGTCATGCAGGGAAGGAAGGGGAAACGGCTCCTCCACATCCCAGAGCATATCCAGCATATCCTCTGACAAAAGCAAGAATGTGCTACACAATGACGGGCTGTACCACACTGATTTTTATTTAGCTGGTGTTAGCAACATATTAGCTCCCATCGGGCCAAAACACCACTCAGTTATAATGCTTGTTCTGCTGACATAAGCCCCAAAATTGAGATGCAGAGATAAACTTTTGTATTAAGCAGAGAGCCAACCTAATTATTTCCTCTTTTAAATAAGCTTTAAGAAGATTGTTAAATATTTATTTGCACAAGCATGCAAGGATTGCTGAAGGTCAAAGACATCAGAGGTGTGATCCCTTCCTTATCGTCCCTCCTTTGTATTTATTTCCCTGGAAGGGGGCCTCTCTGCCGTCATATTTCCCTCCCCTCATCCATCACCCAGAACTCATCCTGATGTTATTCCCATCATTATCCTCCATGTCTCTGCCACCATGTTTCAAGCATCACCCCCTCTCAGTGCTGCCACTGAGGGCTGTTCCTCGTATTTTTAATCTGGTACTACTGATGGCTCTGTAGCTCTCCAGTTCCTTGCTTCTGGTTCTTTCCTTGTTTCACCTTTACCACGAGAATGTCTCATCAGTTCAGACACCCCAAACTGTAACCTAATTACTAAGAGGACAGACCATGCAATTGATTTCATTAATTATTATTTTTATACATGCAATACCAGACCACTATTGCATGCCTTAAAAACCTGGCTCAGATACTTCTGCTGTAAGGCTTTCTGGGTTACACAAGGCCTGACATGGTGATGGAGCACAGGGTTGCCAAACAACAAACTCTCTCCTACCCACCCATCATGTAATTCAAGCCCACAGTGACCAAGCTTCAGTGGCCCTAACTCAGAAACCTACAAAGTAAGGCCTGTCCCTTCATTTTCAAAGGGCAAGGGCAATGCCTGGTTTTGCCCCAACACAGAAATGTATGATGTGCAAAGGCAAAGGATCTCCAGAATTATAACCATGTAGGTGCAGCAGTGCTACTGACTGCAAACCCCATGGTTTCAGCAGTCACAGAATATCCTGAGTTTGAAGGGACCCACAAGGATCACTGAACTCCAGCTCCTGGCCCTGCAAAGGACATCACCAAGAGTCACACCGTGTGCCTGAGCGTATCATCCAAACATTTCTTAAACTCTGTGGGGCCTGGTGCTGTGACAACTTCCCTGGGGAGCCTGTTCAGTGCCCAACCACCCTCTGGGTGAAGAACCTCTTTTTAATATCCAACCTAAACCTCTCCTGACAAAATTTCAGGCCATTTCCTCAGGTCCTGTCACTGGTCACCACAGAGAAGAGATCAGTGCCTGCCCCTCCTAAGGAAGTTGTAACTGCAATGAGGTCTCCCCTCCAGGCTGAACAGACCAAGTGCCCTCAGCTGCTCCTCACACGACTTCCCCACAAGGCCCTTCACCATCCTTGTGGCCCTCCTTTGGACACTCTCTACAGCTTCTTTATATTGTGGCACCCAAAACTGCACACAGGACTCAAGATGAGGCCACACCAGTGCAGAGCAGAGCAGAAGAGTCTTACCCACTGATGTGAGAAAGAGCTGCCCCAAGAGACACTTAAACACTCTGCACTGCGAAGTAATGAAGTATTTCTGCAGACAGATTTTACAAGAGGGTTATTTTGACCTTTGCTGTACCAAATTTCCCTTTAATGAGGAAAACAAACCTATCAAAATCAACCAAAATCTGTAATCTTGATAGGCCATCTTGTGACCTTGTTCCCCTCTCTATCTCTGCAGATGCTTTGTTTAATTCTGCATTATGGAAAAGCTGACAGAATGAGCCACCTGCTGGGTACCAACATCCTGAAAGGAAAAAAGTTGGTCACCCCTCCACACAAAAGCTGGTGGGAATTTCGTCAGCAAATTCAATGGGCCATGATCAGGTCTCCCCTTGCCAGCACCAGAGGTCAAGTTCTATTTTATCCTGAGTCAGTAACAAGTGAACAGAAAAGCAGATTTTCAGAGTGTGCAGTTCTTAAACAAAACATTAGCCTGAATACAGACACACATACATGCAAAATTACAGTGCTCCTGCTTCTTTTGGATGATATATTTAGAAATCCTATTAGCTGGAGAGATCAACATTCTTATCTGAATTTCCAGGATGCTGTAACATGCAAAATTAGAGCAGCTCTCTTAAGTGGGTCAATTATCACTACTGCACTTACAGCAGCTTTTCCCCTCCCTCCCTGCAGCATCCATAATGGGCATTTAGCACAAGGATTTAAACAGTCAGATGTTGAGTTGACACACACCACAATGTAAAGTTCCCTTCCCCTTTTATATTTTCAGAATCTTAAAGAAACAAAGAAAATCACCCAAGTACAGAATCTCCACATTAAAATTAGTCTCCCAGCAGAAAGCTTTGATGACTTCCAGAACAGGGCACCCTGCAGGATAATGCCAGTCAGCAATCACACTCACTGTTTTCCTGCCACATCCGAGTCATGCACAATGAAGGTTTATGGCTTTCCCCCTGCAAAGGACAAGAGAAGAACCTGAGGGCCACTAACCATCTTCCCAGCTCTGTCCCCCAGGGTGCAGGACCACACAACCAGTTTGAAACACTCCAGACGGAATTCTCTGTAAAAGACACTGCAAAGCACCAGACACAACTGGGACAATTCAAGTACCCAGCACCACTTCAGAAACTACAAAGACATCCAGAGCAGACTGAGATATGGCACAGGACCTAGGGAAACATGGGCTCCTCTGCAATACAGCTGGAGGCCAGGTGAGATAGCTGGGAGTGGCACAGCCCCAGGTCCTCCTGCCTCACCCATCCAGAGCAGCCCTGGCAGTAAAGGGATACAGCAGGGAAGAGAACGGAACTGCACAACAGAGCATACAACGTCAACAAGCACATGGAAAGCAAAATTTTACTTTCCCACCAACTGGAAACATGAAACACCTCGTTCTCTCAGCACCACACTTGCTTTATACATATCTCTTTATAGGGAAAAAGGGTGTCAGGCAGTACTGAGAGGGCAAGATCGTATGATTCTCCTTCACTCCATGGAAAAGGAGACTGGATACGCAGGCTTCAGGTCGTGAGCCCTGCTGTTGAAATTCAACAGTCCCAGCCCTGGCCGGAGGAGAGGATGACAACGAGAAATTAAGGTGCAGAACTTAAATTTCTACTGCTGTCCCTGGCTGTCCTCTTTCTTACATCTCTAGCATCTTCTCCTGTGGTACCAAATAGGAATGATCACACAAGCCAAGCATTACCAAACACCTAACTCTTTAGAAATCGATGCAAATAACATGGGGTAACAACAGCCACACCCTATTTAAGGCAGCAATTTTTTATTAATAGCTTAAAACTCTTCGAGCTAAAATCCATCCACTCAAAAACACAGCAATTTTAAAACTTCATTTTGAAATTAAGTGGACAAGGCTTTTCCAAGACTTCAAGTCCAGTGAAATGCTTCATTAGGAAGCATTTATTTAGCAAGAGTGTGGTCAAACACTGGAACAGGTTTCTTCAAGAGATGATCAAGGGCCCCAGCCTGTCAGTGTCTGAGAAGCATTTCGACAATGGCCTTAGCAACATGCTGTAGGTTTTGGTCAGCCCTGAACTGGTCAAGCAGTTGGACCGGATGATTGCTGTAGGTCCCTTCCCACTGAAAATATTCTGTTCAACTTTGTATGAAGTAAGATCTTGGCATCCTTTACCACACACAAAAAAATTACTGAAATGAAATAACTTGCCTCAGTAAATATTACATGTATTTTAATTGTGCAATTTAAAATCCATTTTTGTTCCCTTATGTCCCTGTCACACTCAAGTTATTTTCAATGCAACAGTAGTTAATCCAAAAAAAGTAAAAGGTCAGTCACTAAAGAGAAAGTCCTTAACCAAAGAGAAATAGAAGCTGGTTTTATTAACCTCCCTAGCCACAGCTCTAAAGTTTTCTTGATTAAAGCCTCATTTCAAAAGTTAACTTTTTAATCAGGAACACCAGGGCCTGCTGGCTCCAGGAAGTTTTAGTAGAGGTCAAAAGATTGCTGGAGATCTAATTTTTCATTTTTAATAAAAAAGGAAGTCTTGCCCTTTTCCTTGCAAAGACAGACCTTGAAGCGTTGGTAGAGAAACAAAGAATGTATCCATCAAAGGTTCTCATGGCAAGGCCATACAAACCTTCCCAGGACAGCATGGCAGCCAACAGAGCCTCCTAACGCTCGAGAGGGAATTAGATGGATTTCTCTTGCAAAGACCAACATGGCAGAAAAGCTCAGTAGCTGCTGCCTAACTAAGGATTAAAGAGACCAGTTCCTTACTCCATCACAGATTTTCTGGGTAACTCTGAACGTGTTACTTAGTCTCAGTTCTGCACCTGGAAATGAAGATAAATACTCTCAACTTCCCTCACTGTGACATGAAAATAAACACATTAAACCAGGAGACTTTCAAATAGCTTGGCAATGAAGTACAAGTAGTGCAGACAGATAGGAAATAACAAAGTGCTGCCCCATTCAGATGCCCATTTTTTTTTCCCAAAACGTTCTTGCCTGCTGGGATCCGGCAATGCCTTCGTGATCTTCCCTCAAACAAAAGGGAGGTTCACAGGGCAGAGGAAGCCGGGGAGGAAAAGCGCCTTATGCTTTCCCACCCAGAGCAAGTTTACATCTGAAAGCCTTCAAGGCACCAAGGGTTCTACTGACAGCCTAAATTTAAGAGGTTATTTTTCTTATGCATTTAGAAGTGTTCTTTTGCAAACAACTCAGCAGAGAGGCCTCACTTGGCTGCCTTGGTCTGACCCTGGGAGGATCCCACCTCTGTCCTCTGACTACTCACAAAGCTGCTGAAGGCCACCTGAGTAACTCAGTCTCAGGAGGGTGCCCAGCCCTGGGCAGTGGGAAGGGCTCAGCAAGCCCCTCCAGCATTGAGACTGATGAGCTTTACTGGAGGGAGGGAAAACCCGGCCTGAATTTACCTCCAGAGGCAAAGAGAGGGATATTTAAACAAGATAGCTGGAGAGGGAACTTTGCAGGGACTCTTCTCATGTGCAAAAGGTTTTATTTACTATGCTCTAACAAGACAGGATTTGGTTTACAACTAAGGGTGCTTTTTTCACAGAGCTTCAAAGAAAAATAATAAATAGGTAAAATAAAAAAGGTGCATGTGTGTGGGAAAAAAGACATTTACAGTGTAAAATGTTGTTATAAAAGACCCCAGGTGGTAGTGTTGGAAAATATTACACCAAATAGTGGACAGTTGTGCAGTTTTTCCTAACAGTTGTGTACAGTAAAAGGAATACAAACAGAAAGAAATGTTCCTTGATTAAAACAAACTGATATCCCACCTGGAAAATCCTGGCCAGGCTCTCATTGTTCCTGAGTGACCCTGGGGCAGCCATGGGTTCCAGCTGAGCCCATAAGTCACTCAAACACCCTGCCTGGCTCTTCCCAAGTTCTCTCTCTCGGGAATGGCGGAACCAGCTAAAAAGCCCTTTGTTTCCATTCAAACACATGTAGGGGTGGAAAAGCTGTTCAAAACATTAAAGAGAAACAACTGAGGACTGTTACTATTCCAAGAAACAAATTAAAATCAAGAGTCTGAAATGCCGGGAGAGCTGGCAGTGCCAGACGAAGTCAGACATCACTGGAAATGCTCAGCATCACTTCATACCAGAGAGGAGGACAACAGATTCCATTAAACCTGAGGACTTAAAATCACTATCTCCCTTAGATGTATTTTTTTCATTATATCCTTACTTCTGACACTGATAATATAGACACTTTCTATAAAGAGAATAATAAATCAAAGTTTTTATAGGTAACTCATCAAAATGATGGAACACCTCCCAAATTCACCTAATGGTTTGTAAGCCATTTTCCCTTGAAAACATTAACACTGACAAGTAATATAAGAAGGCAAATGAAAAGCTATGCCAAAGTTTCTGCATTGTGGGGGTTTGTGTCACATAAACTAATAAAAACCATAAACTGATATAAAATCAATCCACATCTCAAACAATATATATATATCTTTCTAATGGACTGTAAATAAAAGACACATTTCAGATAAAACAACTTTTATGTTTTCTTTTAGTTCTAGAACTACTTTTTCAGATCAAAAAATTTGTTACCAGAGTATTTTGCATTTTTGCATTAATTAAATAATGCATAAGAACCAAGGAGAACATAATGTTCTCCTATTTCAGGCTGAGGTTTATTCAGGCATAATTCATACTGCACCAGTAGACTTGGCTACAATATTCCTCACATTTTCACAGAGGCTGGCTGGCGACACACACATTATGAAAAAAGAAGAATAAGCAGATAACCATGTGAGATAAATACATTCCACTCCCTCCAACTGAACTTGCAGACACAATTAAATTCTGTTTTCCCTCTCAAAATGTTTCCCAGCCCTTCAGTTCTGCCACAAGAATACAACATCTCTTGCCCTGTCAGACCCTGGCCACATCCCACTGTACCTCCCCAGGCCACATACATTCTTTGCTCCTTCTACCACACTATTTTTTAAGAAACATGATGTCTTCTGTTTCAGATACTAATCTGATCCCAGGTAACATCTCTTGCCTCTACAGCTCCCAAGTCACTCTCCTAATTTATTTGGGCCACCCAAAACCTGCAAGCTGTGTCTGAGCTCTGAGGATGCTGCTGCCCTTTGCTACTTCTTCCACATCACCTCTTTCCTCTGAAATATGTTCTCCAATCTTCAGCCTTTAACCTCTTTTTCTAAATTGCTTGCAAATTTCTTTGTTAGAGTTCTACAACAAACGCAATGACAATGAACACTTTTAACTCAGGAAAGCTACTGAGCAGTGTATATAAATCTTGAAGTGTTAGGAATGCTGCATGTCCTTTGTACAATATTATACAGTGCACTGCCGCTCTTTCCAAGCCCCCCCCGTCGGCAGCTTCTCCAGAAGATCAAAACCAATGGCAAGTTTATTACCCTGAATACACATATTCATTCTTGCCACATGCCCATCCTTCCTCTACACCCGCTCTGGGACCCTCTGCTCCAAAGGCACTGGGAACACCCCTGCCTCCTGTCTATATTGACAGACTTATGCTGGGACCAAACAGAACATGCTGATAACGATCATCATAATTCATCTACAGAGCAGTGAACATATTCTAATTTCAAAGGTCAGCAACGTGCATCTGTAGCCCTCAGGTTTTCAAGTTTCTTGTGAAAGGACAAAGTACCAGAAAAGGGACTAAAATTTCAATGTTCAAGAGTCCGTCATTCATTTGAAGTTTGGTTTTCAAACTACAGTGTACTTTAAATACTACTAGAAAAAAAAATAAACTGAAAAAAAAAGACCCCAAACCCAAAGCAGAACACAGACAGAAGCTGAATGAGCTCCCTCTCCCAAAGTGACATGGTTAAATTCTTAGTATCAGCTACAAAATTAAGTTTATCTAATGGATTTTTTAAAAAGTAAACACTAAAAAAATTGAGCCATATGGTCATGCACTTCAACTTCTTGATTCCCAGGCAGCACAGTAACCATGCAAGTGAGGGTGGAGTACTTTGTGATATTGATATAGAAAGACAGAGCTTGTCTTTGCAGTCTTATTCATGCTTTACTCGTAGTATTTTATGTGAAATATCACACAGGATATTACCTCCATTTAACAAAGAAACTTGGGAAATTAATTTAGGTACTTATGAATTGTCAACCAGACCAGTACATCTTGCACATAACTGAGATACATGCTGAAATACTTTAAAGAAAGATAAAAAACAAGCAAATGATTTTTGTTTTGTTTGCTAGAAATGTTAGCCACACTTGCTGCACAGATGGCTGTACATTATTTCAGGGTACCTATCTGACTCTTACAGCCTGCTCTGCTTCAAATGCTGTTTTATCACTATCAATGGGGAGAAATGGATTTGCATATTATGGCTGGGCTATCGTTCAGTAGTATCAAATGACACCTGTATAGAAATTACTTTAAAAATGTGACATGGGCATTAAGAAACCATAAAATTACAGAATCATAGAAGGGACCTTAAAGATCATCCCGTTCCAATTCCCTGCCATGGGCAGGGACACCTTCCACTATCCCAGGTTGCTCCAAGCTACCTCCAACCTGGCCTTGAACCCTTCCAGGGATGGGGCATCCAGAGCTTCTCTGGGCAGCCTTTGCCAGGGCCTCACCACCCTCACAGTCAAGAATTTCTTCCTAATAACTAATCTAAACCCATCCTCTTTCAGGTAGTTATCTGAAAAATATATTACCAAAATATTTGTAATACTTTAAAATTGACACTGTCTTTACGGTAATGACAGGCCAAAAAATGTCCAAAATTCACATAGAGACCAGTGTAATAGGCAAGCCTTCCTTTAAATTCCATTATTCCAGCAAAACCACATTTTTTTTAAACACGAAAATGTAATGACCACAACACTATGAGAAAGCACTAATCATAGAATAGTGCACATAGTTTCTGAAACTGCAAAAAAAAAAAAACTCAATCTTAAAAGGAAAGCTAAGCTGTCCAACTGTAAGAATGTAGCATGGGAGCAGAAATCTACAAAAAGAACCAAATCAAATGTAATACTGATGATATGCAGATACTGCTTTCAAGTAGAAGAGAACTAAAATGATTCAGAATCATAGAATTATAAAATGGTTTGGGTTCAAAGGGACCTTGGGGATCATCTTGTTCCAAGTCCCCTGCCATGGGCAGGGACACCTCCCACCAGACCAGGTTGCTCAGAGCCCCATTCAACTGAAGTAATTGTTTGGTACTAAATTCTGAATTCCAGGAACTGAAACACAACATAAAAGAAATACAAACATATAAAACAAATAAATTTGGATGATCATCAGTATTTAAGGCTTATATATATTTTAATGAACTCCTCAGGACAAAAATAGGGATAGTAGAGCAAGGAGGATTCACCTGCAAATCTGTCCCGTGTGCAGTCCCACCTCCAGCCACTGATTTCCTGTGTGATCTTTGAGCAAATTTCAGAATTTATTGAACATCTTTTTTCTCAAAACTAAAACAGGAGTGACACTATCCTTCCTGCAAGCATTAAAAGAAGGGAATCCAAATATATTGGTAGAAAACCCACTGGAACTCTAATCTTTATGTTGATACTGAAGGAGGCTTGGGGTTAATTGTCATTTGCTTTAAAAAAGAAAAACAAAATAAACAAAAAAATACTGCACAAATAATAATCCCTAACAAAGCACAGGGAAGGTGAAATAATTGAAAAAAATGTTGAGAAAGAAGAAATGTAGAGCTATTGATGGGAGGCAGAGTGACATTTATAGCATTAAATACTAAGTATTGTATATTTAGAAAGGGAACAAATGTACTTCAACCACAGGAAGCACTCCCATTCACTTCACTGTATAAAACCAGCAGTGACCAAGTTAGCTCTTAAACACTTACCTTTTCACATTTTGAAACAAGGTCTAACTGGGACAGTTGACTTGCTAAAAGTATGCATTTTATTTATTTATAAGTGTGAAAGGATACGAGGAGTTCCTTCTGTCCTACACACCAGGTAGAGACACGCAGCAATTACGTGGGTCATCTTTCTCCCCCGGGTTAGATGTTTGCTCACAGCCATCTTGAAAAAATTAAAGGCAGTATCCAGGCAATGTTGATTGAGTTGAAGCTGGTTTCCCAGGTGGTGAATCTGACGTTTCCCTAAAAAAATTAACAAGGAAAAGAAAAGCTTAACAGTTATGCAGTTACTAAGCTTTCGGGTTGGGGTCTTTGGTGTTCTGGGGGGTTTAAGACAAAACTAAGGAGGTAGATTTTGGACTTCATCTCTGTGTAAAATACAATGACCTCTCAAGTTTCAGGAACTATTCAGCCTCAGCTCCTCAGGACAAAATAACCCCACCTTGTTTTGGACTGCTAGAATTAAAACACATGCAATCAATGAGCTCTGGAAAACCACGCCACAGACATCAGCCCCAGAGAGGATCCAAACCATAGCCAAGACTTCTCAGACAAAAGACTACATCCCCCTCCCTTAACATCGTTTGACAATTAGCACTTGGTTGGCTGTAGCAAAGAACTTCCAAAAGCCAGAGGTCCCAGTATGTTTGACACTGTCCTGCAAAGAGAGAGGGGGTTTTGCTGCAGCTCTGCAAGAAGTGATGGAGTTTGCTGTTCCTCTGACCACAACCCGAGCCCACAAGGAAAGGAGCTCTGCTCCAGGGCTGCCTGTGATCCCCACCAATGGGAAGCACTTCCTTCCTCTGAACACTTTCACACTCCGGCCTTCATTTGAGGCTTGGCTGCCAGACTACTTAGCTTAGCTTGTGGCTTCAGGAGAACAAATGTGCCTTCACCCTTAAATAAAACAATAAAAAGAAAAAAGTGTGTTTCAGATGATTCATGGCAGGAAGTGGTCCAGCTGCCGGGACAGATGCGGGAAGCAAGGTCCAGCTCCAGCTTTGGGAAGAGTGTGCCGAAAAGACAGCTTAAGAAAAAGGATGGGGGAAGTCATGAGGAAAACAGAGCACTCGAGTTCCTCAGCGTAAGGGGTCAGACAGCACATCAAGAAAAATCCTTTAATTCAATGTGCCGGGCAGATGTTTCCAGCATGTGTATTTACAGGAAACACTCGTCTGTTCCCTTCAGAGATGTCATGAGCAGCTCTGCGGACGGGGCACGATGCCTGCTGTGCCCTCAGCCACCACCCCTCACAGAAAGCGATGGCAACCACACGATGCTTACCAGAACACCACCAGCTCCTGCACAGACCACACATCTTAATATTATGCAAATCCCTATATCCTCATCACTAATAACATTGTAAAATTGCTTCATCTCCAAATAACCTTTTGCCAAAGACAGTGTTTCAGCACGGCTTTAATGAGAAGTGACTCCAGCCAGACAAGCCGGGGTCAGCAGGATTCCGGCCAAACAGGAGCTGCCACAAAGGAACAGCTTCTCCTTCCTGCACATGTGGAAATCAGTGAACTCACCACTGATATCTCCTTTAAGGCACGCTGGTCAACCAGGTGTAACATGTTTGGATGAAGAAATAAGCACAGAGGAAGGATACATCACCCTCCATGGGAGGTGCGGGCACAATAAGCTACTCAAGAGTAATCTAAAGCCCATCAGGCAAATAATTTTTCCACTGCCATCAGCAGACCCTGGACTGGCACTCACCAGCCTCAAATATAAATACTTTACCTTCCTAAAACTAAGATACTAACCAGAACCCACCCTCTCTTGAACATTATTTCACTTCTCAACCTGCATTGCTCTATCTTCTGTCCCTAGGAAGGAATCACTTTGTACTCATCTGGGGGAAAAAAATGCTCTTGAGTACTAAAAACTCATTTTACAGTGGCAGGAAAGCAGCTTCCCTGATCCACCACTTCCCAAACAAGTTCACCCCAGAGGCCAGCACGCATCAAGGAAGCCACGGAAAGATACCTCTTCCCATCACCTAAGGTATTTTATCTGGTTTTATCCTATTATCCTCTTATCCTATTTTATCTGGTTGTATTTTGCTGTGCGTGGCCACTGAGATGGAGACACGAAAAACTGCCATCAGTAGATTTCAGGCACTACAAGCAGATGTATAACCATTTAAAAAAATAAACAGACGTGCCCATGTGCCTCGCCCTCAGCTGTAGAGATCCAGATTGGAATCTCTGGAGCAGTCAGTGCACAGCATTTTCTTCAAGTAAGACAGTCCAACTCAGTGTCCTCAAAGTCACAAAAGCAGACGGTAACAAGCAACAATTTCAGCAGTTTTAAGTGTTGTACAAAGTTTCCTTTGAAGTACAGCTTTTCAAAAACATTACAAGAGTGGCCCCTATGCCAAGGAAGAGCCACGGGCACTCCTGAATGCTTCCCGGGCTAAGGATGGAACCAGGATGCAGGGCCCACCTGGCTCCACAAGGACCAGGCTGGCACAGGCCACCAAACAAGAAGAGATATGAAGATGCTTCCCAGGCCACCAACACAGCAGCAACTGATGTGGCTCTTGGTGCACAAGTAAGAACAGGACAAGTATCCATGAGTTTTCTTCCCCAGCACTCCCCTGGTCCATCCCCATTACCAAGTAATCCCTCTCCCAGAACACTGCTCTCATTCAGGGCTCCACCTCAAAGAGCACTTCAGAAACAAAGAACATATCATAAGAGGATAAAAAAAATAATACCAAGGAAGATACTTGAAATTCATTTATTTCATAAGCTGTTTTCACCACTGAGCCGGTCCCATTCCCAAGCTGCCATTAATATTCTGAGTATTTAACCTTTTCTTAATTTCAAATGTTGAAATACAATTAAATCATCATAATCCATTCCAAGTAAACAGTATGCTTGTTTGAGTAACATATGCATTTTCAGCTGAGCTCTTCATTCAGCATCAACATTTTAAACGGAATTACTTTAGACGTGACCAGTCATTGTCTGCTGACAAATACCAGAGAGATCTAAGAGTACAGAAAGGTACTTGTCCACTTAGGAAACGCTCTTTCTTCAAATGTTTTACTCAACCTTCAGCAGACCATTGGAGGCTTTAATTCTGTGTACTAGGACTCCCTCAAGCTGCTTTGTGGTATTATGTCAGCGATACAGTTTGTGGAAAATGAAGACAACTGTTACCCTGCTGCTTATCCCCAAAATGAACAATCTAATGCAGGACAAGAAGTATCCTAAAAATTATGTGCATCCTGATGACTAACTTGGTCTTGTCCTTATCTGTGAGGAAAGAAATGTACTGCTTATAGCATCATCTAAGATAAACATCTACATTCTGTAAGCAGTCTCCTATTTACCAAAGAAAGATCAAAAGCTTTGTTGTTTCCCCATCACCACCTCCGCCCCTTGAATTTAACATGACAACGAAATTCTATTTTTCTGGTATCTTATGTAACCCTGACAAAAAATAGCTGGAAAAGTTAGCATTAGCAATCGTGCTTCTAGATTTCTCTACAGGGAACACAGGATACCTTGTACTCCTACTGATTCCTTCCCAGAGTCAAGAAGCTACTTCACAGAGTCCAAGAAAAGGCAGGTATCAGGCTAGATGGCTCTCACCCCGGGACTGCAGTACAGTACCAAACCATTGTAGAGTGCCCTCATCCCAGTCAGATGACAACCAAAAGTATGTAATTTTGTGACTTCCCACCTTTTCTGCCAATCTCACCGATCTGACATTTCCAGAGCTGAAAAACGCATCTCCATAGCATTACATTTAACTATAAATACAGTACTTTAATCTGTTGGTATCTGAAGAGCAGATGTTTGTACACAGAGAAACTGGGCTTAAGAAAACAACTGATCAAAACAAATACTCTATCCAATGCTCCAGTTACTGTTGACAAACATGAGCAGAGACCAAACATTCATTCGGACTGCCAGTCCCAAACATGAGATTCCTCATAACTTCCAAAAACCTTGCTAAGCATTGGGATGCTGCTCCCCCAGCACCAGGATCAGTGCAGGGAGGAGCTGTGGAGCAGCTGCAAGTTCCAGGGCTGGGAAGATGAGCAATTCCCTCCAGCAGACCTACAGCACTGCATTATGTCGATCAGCCCTTGAACGTCCTCCCACTCCCACTGCTCCTCGCTAGCTGGGTGGCATTTCATAACCTTCCAATTGCTGTTTATCTCCTGACTGCCTCCATCACTTGCTCTACCAGCGTTGCTCCAACCACCCACTCACAGCCGGATAATGCCCTCACTGCCAGTCTGACCATATGGCCCCAGTGAGCAGGGAGCTGCTCCAGCTCACTGCAAGGATGCAACAAGCCTTATGAGCTCATGACCTCAGCCGAAACAGCGGGAATATCCAACACTACAATGCAATTTATTAGCAGTCTGTTCCACTCGTTATTCACCAGCTTCCATCACAGTGTTACAAACTCCAGTGAACAGAGTTGCCCTGCTGCATGCAAAAGAACAGACACACCTTCAAACCCTGCTGTGCTTTGGGTTACAGAACACTCAGGACCACAGCTTCCTGACTTCCTTATCTATTTCATCCACTAGAACAGCTTTTTAAAAAGTTTGAATGTGACACTGCTCTACAACTCTGCTGCTACTATCACAGCACCAAAAAGGAGCATCATCATCTGAAACAGCCAGAACAAAGTACTGCATTTTTTTCCAAACTGCCACAACACATAAGACAAAATACACAAGGGGTAAAACAAGACTCTTAGTAGGTGCATCTTTTATTAGTAACTTGCAATATGAGTTGCCTCTTTTGGGCCTTAGAGGTTTTTGACAGATCATGGGATTCTTTTTTTAAACCACAAGAAATAGCACCTTTAAGGTCAAAGCTTACACTTGACACTGCTCTTGTAATTTAGTGATGGCATTAAACTGGCGTCAAAGTATCTTTGGGTAAAGGACAAGGAACAGTGTCTTTTTAAAAAGGCAGGACAAGCTCAGCAGTAAGGTTTCAAAAATCCTCCCCCTTCCCTTACCAGTAAAACAGTAATAAATTTTCCTTTAAAGACCGTAAGAACAAAAGCGTAGAAACTACAGAAATTTTGTGACGTACAGGACACACACCACGCAGTTCCCATTTATTTCTCAAAGGCTCATCATACCATCGGGGTGGAGGGGGAGGCAGGGGGAGAGGTGAGAGAGAGAGAGAGAAGCTTGTGTTTCTGTAAGCAACACACAAATTCAAGTTCCCAGGCTACCAAGTAGTAAAGTTTATCACGCTCCTGAATCTGCATCGAAAAACAAAAGGCCCTTTTCAGCTTTTAGCTCCAAGACTACTAAAAAAAAAAAGTGTTTTTACCCATCTACTCCCGGCATGCTAAAAGAAACACCATCATCTTCTCATCTGATGCCAACCTCAATGCTTTGAACTGGCACAGCAGACTTGAAGTGACAAGTTCAGATAGGACCTCTGAACGCCACTATCCTTTTATTTCAGATAATTTCCATTCTTTTGACAGAGGAAACAGTGGTTATTACAAAATAAAATGTGTAGGCCAGAAATCACTGTCACAAAAACAGATTTGCAGAATATCTTGGTTAACATTAAATGCTTACACAAGAGGCAGTTCATAGCAAAACTGCAGCTTAAGTTATAATAAAAGCAAAATAGAAGAAGAGGGGAAATCAGAGCCATTCTTTACAAGCAATTTTCTTTCTTTTATGATCTCGTTACTACAGAAACATCTTGTTCTCTTCCCCTATGCAAGAGGAATCATACCTTTTTTGGATCCCTTAAAAGTCAGTAATGTCAAGCAGTTATAGCTCAACACTACTCTTATCTGGCTTCTGCCTGCTCATCTGCAGCCCTTCCCTCACTCTGACAGAGACTGTGACATTGCTATTTCATAGCAGCATTGTCAGTACGAGGCATTAGTTTCTAGGGGACGAACAGGCAGTACACAGCCAGAACTTAAATGAAATGCTATTATGATGCATCATCAAAATCCAGGCATATGGATTTTTTCCCCCTTTCTGCAGTTTGCTCGAGGGGCCCTGCAAACTAACACTACCTGAAACGGGGAACAGAGACATGTTAACAGCACTAATCCTTTTTTGCAAAAAGGATTGTTATGGTAACAAACACTAGATTCTATTAAAGGAAGCATTTTGGATGGTTTTCACTTGGGTATTCATTTCCAGCATTTGAGTTACTTTATTAACTGAATTTTATGTGCAGATTTTGTTCTGCATTTGGGTTTTCACTCCTTTTCTTTCTTTGAAAAAGCTCCCCAAAAGAACTCCTGAAAAAGGGAAAAAAGAGCAGTTTTTATATGTGAGCATCCCTGCCTTCTTTGTCACATCTTTCAGTTTCAGCAAGTCCCAGCTCAAAGCCTGAATGAATTTCCTGCTCTTTGCTTCATGCCAGGTTTCTATGCTATTTGTATTACAAATCAGTAAAACAAACAAACAAAGGCACAACAGGGAAAGTCCAGGAGTATCAGTGGGGCTACTCTTATGAAGGCTGGTCCCAGCAGCCTAATCGAGGGTAAAGTCCCACGATCAAAGACATGAAAACATTTAAAGCCCAAGCAATGTGGGGAGGCAGGAAGGGAAGTGAGGCAATGGCTGCAGGGATCACACCGAGCATTCCCAGCCACTCGCACAATACTGGGAGCGAGGAGCAGCTTTATCCCTGTGAGCCTGTAAGGAAAAAGGCCAAGGAACAGTAAAAGTAGCAGCACAGCAGGACATTGCAGCAGTGCTGACTCAGCAGAATAACTACTTTAATTTTATCAAGGTTAGCTAAGAGTTATTCCCAGCAACACCTAATTGCCCAGGAGGAAAGTGATGCACATGTTGGCCTTATGCCCAGGCTCTGTCTAACTTCAGCCTAGCTCCAAATCCCTATCTTGCCACCATCTAGGTGTGGGTGCACTCCACGTCCCTAGACAGAAGCTCTTCCACACAAGAACTCCCCTGTTCCTCCTTGGGATGTGTCAGTCTCCAGGCTGAGCCACCTGGAGCCTGGGAACAGTTGGCCCCTCTCCAACTGATGCATCCCGGTGCCTCTGTCACCTGGCAGACCTGCTTCAGGGACTGCCCAAGGGTACACTCTGTTCCTGTTATCTCAGCAGAATAAAACCATTCCTGGCCTTTCCCTGTGATATTCCACCAGCTATGCCAGCACAACTTTTGTTTGTGGCGATGGACAGAAAACCAAACTGGTAAACTGATCCATATTAAAAATAACCTTGTGAAATAAAAAAGACTTGATCCAGACCTGTTTACTGAAGGATTGATGCCTCCACTTTATCTTTGCAGGGCCAGAACCAGCCTATCTCAGTGCAGAGACCTGTATTCAATTTCTCTGCCTGCTGACAACAATCCAACCCATCCATTTTGCCTCCCATGAGAGTGCCCATCTACCAGGTGCAGCTCCCTGTCTCCTGGTAAAGCCTTTCCATTGCATGTCAAGGGCTCATTCACTCATTCAGCTAAAGAGAAACGACCATGCATCTTTAAGATTAATGGCTTAAAAATTCAGATAGTGGTCACTGCTCCAAACACTTCTTAAATATTTGATACTAAGCTACTTTTCTTTCACCTAGAAAATCTGCTGTTAACATCTCTTCTCAGCACTCACTATTTCTTTAAGTACTCATTCCTTCATTCCCTATTTGCCCTTGTATTAATTAATGCCAAAGCAGGCCTGCAAAGCGCCCACATAACTTCCCCACCCCCCTCCTCAAGCACGTTTTCCATTCTCTGCTCCTATGACACCACTCCCACGTGGGCAGCCTCATCATGAACACCAACCGGCCATTTGAATTAATTTGTCTTACCCACTCTGAGAAATCTGGCATTGTAAGCAGTTCCTCTGACTTTCAGCATTCAGTTCCTAGAATTCTGCTTCCCTCACAGGTGGCATTTCCTGTTATCCATCTAACTGCTACTCCCACTTCAGTAACAGACTAGAAGCCATACGGTTTACCCAGGGGCTGCACTAACCTATTGCTACTCTTGCCCCATCATCCTTCTAACAGCAGCTTGGCTTGTTTCTTAGCACCACTTAATTATTCTTTTTAGCACAACTAAAGAACTGTTTTCTCATAAAGTCCTTACTGAACTTCACTTCTGGTATCATGCTGACAAACCATGGCCAATGCTGACATTAAAAATCCAAAAGCATAAAAACCCCAACAAAAACCCTAATCTGTTGATTCACCAGCAACTGAAGGAACTGGATCACGACTGTTTTAAGTCAAGCTAAAGCCCAAGCTGTTCCTGCAGACAGTGTTCCCACCTCCAACTCGACATTTACACAGCCACATGCTGTTACAGATGAGGGAATTTGCTCTGCTGAAAATCAACCCAAACAACAAAAAAGAAGCTAAATTTTCATTTGGACCAGTTCCCTCCTATAACTCAACACGCAGCCTCCCCGGCCCTACCGGCAGGAGAATGTGGCTGGGGTGAAGAGAGGTGCTGTCAGCGGCCCCGCACACGTGGGTCGACTTACAGCAAATGTGAGGCTGCCGCCTAAATGGGTCAAAGAGAAAAGCACACACTATCCCTGCGCTTCCTCCTGCTTCCCTGCAACTGCTCCCAGCCCTCACCACTCCTCCAAGTGAGCTTACACTGAGGTCTGCCTTACTGCAGTTCAAACAAATGCTAATAGCTACCCAGCTACCTGTGTATTAGAATGCTTCAGGTCACTTCAGATTAATTTTGGAAGAAAGCAAATATGGACCTTTTTAGAACCGAAAGTTCAGTCAACTGAATTTTTTTACTCACAGAAGATTTGCAGCTGTTTCAAAGTCGAAACAGCTGGAAAGCTGCACTACTGGCAAGAACTGTGAGCACATGTATGATTAATGTAGCAAAATCTTTACCTGTTTGACATTAAGGGAGCTGGAAGGAAAAATTTAAGATACCAAGAAGTTTTAGGGAGTGGTTGATTGGTAGCTTTAGAACATGCAAGATTTCTTTCTGTAAGCACCACCAGTTAGGCCTTGCTTTAATCTTCCTCTGTATTATTTGGACAGAGATTTCATTTCTTTTATTTTAAATGACAGTTATTCTTAGAGATTTTTCTGTATCTACATAAAAGTAAAGCTTTTTCCTTACACTTATCAATTATCAATTGTTACTCTTGTCACAACAAAAAATGGAACATTTCTGCTGTCACACAGCATTACTGCTGACCCAAGCACTACCTTCAACCACCCAAAATCATTTCTACATTACTATAAGACTTAAAAGATTTGCTCATGACATAATCTGATGGTTTTGAAAAGATGACTTTTTAAAAGGTTTTAAAACCTGCATTATCAGAGAGATATTAACTTATTTCATACTTTTACAAAGCAAAAAGCATTTAACTAACAAGCAACTGTCACCAATCTACAAAGCTAGAGAAATTCACGAATACAGCACAATATAGGGAAAAAATTTCCACTGCCTACTGGTAAAGTTATCAAATTCTTTAAACCAAAACAAAAATGAAGACTGAACACAAAAGGATCCACTGCTGCAAGGGAAAACTTTACAGATGCAAACAGCATATAAATCAGTGCAGTGTTATCTGCTCGCTGACAGAAAGTTCTCCTGCCTTCCCTGCAGATCTGGGCTCTCACCAGGCAAAGAAGAGTGAAACCTGACAGGAGCCATTTTTCAGTCTTGCAGACACCATGGAAGCAGACAGGAGCTGTGGGAGTTGAGGGGCTTCACATGGATGAGGCGGATGCAGGAGCTGGGGGGATCCCCTGACCAGAACTGCCACTGAGGCCAAGGGACAGGGACAAGGACAGAGGTAACTGAGTTACTGCAGCTGAACAACTACCTCTTCTTAGCTGCACGGCAGCAACTGCTAGATAAGGTCACACGTATTAAGATTGTTTAAAAAAACACCAAAAAGCACCTTCCTGTTTAATCCGCATTCCCTGCTGTAAAAGCCCAGCCTTTCCCTTTTCCTGCCAAGAGGCCCCTGTATATCCCTGTGAACCTTCCCTACTTTTCCTTGTCCACTTTTAATACTCACCTTTTATAAGATGTCTGAGAATTTACTTGTCCTCAGACATGTGCAGAACAATTTTCCTCCCCTAGAGTTCAGCCCTGCTCCTCTGTTCTGTCAAAACATAACTGTCAGTGCTAAGTTATTTCCACTCTCCATCATCTGACAGTGCAGGCAGGAAGGACCTTGCAGACAGAAACCAATATCCACTCTGCTGTCAACCTCTACTTGACTTAAGGTTTCTGCTGCTTCCTCAGGACTGAAAAAGGCCTGTGAGCCTAAAGCTACTTTGGGGATCTGATTTTGCTTGTGGATTTTGGGGCTTTGGCTTTTTTTTTTTTCCTTTCTTTTCCTTCCCTTCTAGTTCTCCATGCAAATCTAGCAAAGGGCACTCTCTCTGCATCCAGACCTTACCCAACTGGCAGAGATGACACAATCATTTCAACAGTAAAAATGTCATAAATATATATTAATTGGCAAATTTCTTAAATCATCTTAAAAATTGGAAAATGTGGTGAGAAGGCATCAAGGGAAAAAGGATGCAGAGAGAAGTAGTTGAGGGGGTGAAGAAAAAGAGGGAGTTATTAAAGATATCAAAGGGATAAGAGATAAAACGTGATCTAAAAATGGAAGCAGAAAGGGAGAAGAATTGAAATCAAGCTGGGAGAGGCACAGAGCCATTACAAAAGCAAGAAAGACTGTATTAGGTTAATACTTATTTAAGGTATTTTTATATGGAGCTGATGAGTGGTCAAATACTTTCTCCTTTATACAGCAGGGATAAGAAAGCTGGCAGTTAGTTAAGACAGC
This sequence comes from Scytalopus superciliaris, assembly GCA_013400415.1. NCBI lineage: Eukaryota > Metazoa > Chordata > Aves > Passeriformes > Rhinocryptidae > Scytalopus > Scytalopus superciliaris. The sequence goes on from VXBX01005674.1 coordinate 185,965, forward strand.
ATCAATCTTTATCTGGGTAGCAGCTAAAGAAGTACATCCTGCCCTTAGTTTGTCCCTGGCAGTCGAGTCCATCAGCTACAGATAACATGCAAGCAATGGGACTCTGCAGGGGCTGCTCTCCTTTACCACCAAAACCAGCCTGTTTAGATCAGAGCTACACCTGCCCCTGGTAATTGCACCTCTGTACTGCCCACAGACGGTGGAAGACATTACAGACAGCTTTGCATTTCTTTTCTTTTCAAACTAAGCTTAAGTGAAGGTTGCCACAAATCTCAGCTAAACAATGTAGTGAATCAGTGATGCTATTTATCAAGTCAGTCTCTTGTGCTATCTGCTTCAGCCTGGAGTTGGAAGGAGATTTATGTCTGAAGACAGAATGCACGTATTTCAGGAACAGCCTTATATTTCTTTAAACAGTAACATTTATATAAGTCAGATGTAAAACTGTTCCAGTAAAGAATTAAAATTACAGTGTCATCTGTGTACTTCTAGAGAGCCAACGTGGCCCTATTAGAAAATATTTGGCATATTTGAATAATATTTATCTGTATGTTTGTGATCCTTTCCATTCGTATGAGGCTTTCTTTTTACCTGTGGGATGTCATCCATCAGCAACTGTTTTGGGAGGAAGGAACGCTCACTAGGCTTTGTTCTCCTCCTCAGGAACCCTGATCATCCTAGAATTAAAGATGGAGAGCACAGCTAGGAAATCGGGGGGGGGAGGGGGAAATCTGTTTAAAGACTCAGAGACTGAACTTGCAGCCTTCACCAAATTATCAAACATGATTTGTTAAGAGAAGAGCAGAAGATCGTTAAGAGTTCTGGAAGATGATGGAAGTTTAAGCCATAAATAGACATAAATATGACTTCGTGCGTAAGGACTAATAACATGAAATTAATGGGAAATGTAAGAACTACGATAACAGGACCTTACAACAAAACTCACTGGACCTGATAATAGTTTCCCAAGAGAACTGGTGGAAACTCCCACTGCTCAAAACATATGAATCCAGGAAGGCCAGAACACAAGAAAAATGCATTGTATGGAGCGATCCCATGTAAGAAAAATGGGGTAAGATGATTTACTAGGTTAAAGGGAGTTCTTATTCTTCTGCAGAACTGTAACCTTAAGAGAGAGCCTGAGTGTACAGATGGGGTAAAAATCCTCTCAACCCTTTCCTCCCCCAAGAGCCACCTCTGCTGACTGGGTACAACAGCCTTTGGCCTCCTCAGTTTGGCAGCAGAACAACACAGACCCAGTGCCAGTCAGACAGACCAGCCTGAGCTGTTCAACAAAGATGCACCTACTCAAGTTCCTCCCTCCTTTTCTTTCTATAGTCACCATTCCATTCTAGTTTTCCTAAATTAAATATTGTATTAACATCACATCCCCTCCAAAAAAAGGCAAAAAACTACCAAAAACCCCACAAATTAAAAAATCCACAACAACAAAACCAAGAAACAAACAAAACAAAACAATAAACCCCCCACCAAACTCCTTGACACTGGTTCATGCAACAAAGTCTGAGAAATTTTGTCCATAATCACATCTTTAGATACCACCTTCCTTTGATTTTCTGCACAATGCACTTGCCTCCAGTGTGCCAGCCCCTAGCAGCTAAAGAAAATTTTAGGCAAGTACAATTACATTTTTCTGTTCTTTATGTGCTGAACCTCAAAGATCAATTACAACAGAGTTTTTTCTGTGCAGTATGACTCCAAGATAGGATGTGATATCATCCATTAAACATACGTATCCAAGACTAGATGCATTATTAATTCATTTTCCTCTAGGTAATATGGTATGGTGAAAAATAGCTACCAGAGAACATACTGACTAAAGACTTAAACAGAAATCAGTGGATTTATGTGATGATTGCTGTGCAGCAACCTAACAGATCTCATTAAAGGAGACATGGGTTCTTCTCCCCTGATACCAACACTGCTCTTACAGAGTAGACGCTGATGTTCCACACGAGAAAGAGTATTAATTGCAACATATCCCACAAAGAGTTCTCAGACCAGTTGAGAGAATGATCTATCTGAATTTAATATTGCCCAAGTCTGACTGTACAGACGGGTTTCAATTTCATAGCATTTTTCTGATTAGTGACAGTGTTTGGTAAAATCTTCTATTTTTTCTTTTCTTTTTAAATAAGCTGACTATAAAACATTACCTGCCTCAGAGTTTAAATCAGGCAGGTGCCATGAACACCAAATGGAGGGTTTTTTTCTTTGACTTAGAGATGCAATCAAGGAAGCTGCCCTAAGGAATCACGTAACATCAGCATCATCTTGAACCTAACTAACACACTGCTTCAGTAGAGTCCATGGAGTAAATTCTATTTACTGACCTTTTTTTAAGACCCACAAAACCAAACAAACACTTCAATCAACTGCCTGCCTCAGACCTGTTTATGCTATAAGCAGCTCCTCACTGAAGGCCTCAGAAGTTCTACTGCTACATTAATCAACCTCAAGGACCACGTTTTCCCTCCGAAAACCAATTACAATCTGGCCCGTCCTACTTTTTGTATTTTACTCGAGTGTTAGGAAAAGCAGACAGGCTGATGAAGTTCTGCCTAGCTTTGTGTAGGATAAACTGACCTCCATGCATCCATGGCCCCGGCAGCTACAACAGCAACAGGGCACACCAGAGTGCACATTTCTGTATGGTCAGATGCCATCCTACTGCACTGCTGTGCAACAAGAAGTGTAGGTAGGTGCTGCTTTGTTTAGTCCAGCTTTAATTACCATAAGCACTCAACTCCTACTGAAAGCCATGCCCTTGTAAGATGGGAAGCTGAACTTGGCACAACCAAACATTTCTGAGGTCCCCAAATCAGTTGTGGCTTTACCTTCTGGTAACAGTGCCCCTTATCGTTTTGAAATCACAGCACTCAAACTTCAATAACCTCGTTGGAAGTGGCTGTTATTTTGTCTCTCTTTTATGCTTTCTACAGACTCAATCAGAAATGGGTATCTGAATAAGGATCCTTCTTGGCTTAATTGTGAGCGAATGTGTCGGAAGGAAATGGAAAACCACACAGAACTCCCCACGTTAAGCCATGGAGGCAGGGAGCAGTCCTGGACTTCTGCTGAGCAATGCAGGGGAAAAAAACACTCCAAATGTATGCTTTGGAGAATTTGATTTTTGCTTCCATGTCACTGCTTATGCTCCCCTATGCTCCTCTTTATCTTCTGCTGAAGTTTTCTTAGGAAATTAAATTTTGTATTTAATATTCAGTGTCACTTTAATCCCACAACTTGACTTTGCTGGCACGACAAATCAGTGTTTCTCAGAAATCCAAAACAATCTCAAAGGCTTTTTTCCATCTATGTCAAAGACCTTGATCAACGTCAAGCTTCCTTTTCTTCTTAAAGCTGGAATCAAACACAGCCATGATCTTGGAACGAAATTTGTTGTACGCATCAGATCAAATAGTAAAGAGCAGAGCTGGGGGAAACAAAACTACCCACACATGCAGTAGGAAAACTGTTTAGTCAATGGCAAAAAGAGCATCTGAGCACCACTGTAATCCTGCAAAATAAACATTATTTCTATTCCCAGTTTCCCCAGATTGGAAAGAAGGTACAAAGTACCCTAGAGGAGACCATTTGCCATCAATGGATGGTGCTCACTATGGACTGAGAACACAAAAGAGACACAAGTATGTTTATGATCCACAGCGTATTTAAGAACTTTATTTTGACCAAGGCTAGAGATACCCATTTGCTCTCAAGAAAGAAGCTGGCAGCAAGCAAGAGTTAACTTTTAGAATAGGGCCAGCTGGAATAACACAGACCACTCAGACAACAAACGTCACCTCACAAGCACCCTGGATTTGTTCCAAAAATCACTTGAAAAGTGGTATTCTTTCTTGACACGCTCAAGGACTGATTCAACTTGCACCAGAAGCAGTATTTTTTTTTTTCCAATGCATGTCAGGAACCATAGTTTCTAAATCTACTTTGAGATGGCTTTGAATAGTCTCAAGATCCACATTTTCCCACAGTATCACTAAGCAACCTTGTAAATTATTTTCCTTGTGCTTAAGCTTAAAAACAAAGATTTCATGCAGCTAAATATTTCAGGTTGTTTCCCCACCTCCCACCTTCCAAAAAGAAGAAACCATCAAATACAGAAATATATTTTTAAGGTGAAAAGGGACTGTATTTGCAAAGCTATTCACCCACATTAGTACTGCTATGAAACAATTTACAAGATTTCCGCTGACACTCAATAGTTTTATTTCTAGCTATTTCCCTGTGCTCACAGAGCTTTCATAACCAGGGAAGTAAGCAAACACAACACCTGCTTGGATTTGGCAAGCTGCATGGGGCTCAGAACAATAAGGCAACCCCTCTAAAATCTCCCTCATTTACAGTTGCTGATTTGCTGACAATAGAAAGCCAGCTTCATCCTCACCTTCAAAAAGGAGGATGAACTTGGATTAGCAAATACTGAGGATTCATCTCACATTTAAAATGGAGGCTGGTAGTTTGAGAGGAATGAATGATACATTAAGAGCTATTAAGTGATTTACTGCTTTTTCATATAAAGGTCTGCTTTGCTCTCTTCACTCCACAGCAAATGTAGGATAAGAAGCCAGAGAGAACATACAAAACCCTCAGCCTGAAAACTGGATTCAACTGGACCATCTGGGGCTGCACTTTTCATCATTTTTATTTCTGTAAAAGTATTTTCCTAATCTTTCTGTGATTAGAAGAATCTACTTTTTTCTTTTGTAACAACTCGGGTAAAATACCAGAGGAGGAACTTGTCAGAGATAGTTGAAAGGGGAAATTGCACATCCTCCATCCATCCCAGCACCACCCTGTGCACCAGCGCCCAGTGTTCTTCAGATTTTGTTTTGAGGGAGAAACCAAGGAAAAAAAAGACCAAGCAGTCAGTTTTCAACAAGCATTGACCAGAGCAAGAAAGAGAAGTGAGATGAGCCCTGGCAAGAAGTGCAGCCACAAGCCTTGAGAGCAGATCATCACTAACACCCAGCTTCTGTGCTTTGTCTAAGATGGTAGAATCATCATATAACTAGAGAATGGTTTGGGCTAGAAGGGACCTTAAAGACCATCTGGGTTCCAACCACCCTGCCATGGGCAGGGACACCTTCCACCAGGTCAAACTGCTCAAAGCTTCACCCAGCCTGGCCCTGAACATTTCCAGGGATGGGGCATCCACAGTTTCTCTGGACAACCTGTGTCAGTGCCTCACCACTCACAGTTAAGAACTTCTTCCTAATATCTAATCTAAAGCTGCCCTCTTCTCCCTTGTTCTGCCACCACATGCCCTTGTAAGAAGCCCCTCTCCATCTTTCCAGTCCCTTTTGGGCCTGGAAAGTGTTATAACATCTCCCCAGAGCCTTCTCTCCTCCAGGCTGAACAACCCCAGCTCTCTCAGCCTGTCTCTGTAGCAGTGTTGCTCCAGCCCTCTGAGCATCTTCATGGCCTTTCCTGGGCTTGCTCCAACAGCTCCACATCCTTCTCTGCTATAGAGATGTCACACAGAGCTTGAAAGCAGAGTTTACAACTGCCCGTGTACTCCCTCAAAACACGTAGTATATGTATTCCATGAGCAAAGGCATGCATTTCCTAACCTGATGTAGAAAGTGTCTTCTCCCATGTAAAAGGATTTCTGTGCATGTATATGCACAAGTGCCCAAAGGAAGCGGAAATGCATCAACTGGCTCTGTGAAACTGGAAATTAGTATCAGGATGACTTTTAAGAATGACCATCCATGCTTTAGCATCCCATAAGAGTGTAGCTGGAAACTCTGCATTGTTTATGTTTCCCTTTTAGATGAGATAATGTGATGCTTTCTAAAAAGGAAGGAGATTGAAGATGTCTGTCCATCAATTTTGCAAGGTCAGGAAACAAGCATCCTCAGGTTCCCTATACTATGCACTGTTACAAAAAAACCCCCTCAAGTCTCAGACCAGACCTAATGACCAGTGTTTGCAGAGCAACCCGTTCTCAGAAATTCATCCTAAATGGATGGACTACAAAGCAAAGCACTAAGTTCATGATTCCTACCATAAAAATGCACAGAATGCTTTCCCTCAATACTGATTTATATGAGCAACCAAATAGCATACCTAAGGTCCAATGAAAATACTATTCATGTGTGTTCTCCCTAATGCATGACAGCCATATAGGAGAGCAAGTGTGTGTAATTCCTGTATATCCAAAGCAATTCCAGGAACTCAGCTTTGTGTATACCCCCAGAAACTGAAACTATGATCCTAAGCTGCTTTCTTGATATTAGGCTTTTCATAATATACTACCCAAAAGTACTATTAATCAACTGTGGAGTAATAGGGCACATAAAGGAAGAATGATCAGCTTTCTTCTAAAAATCCTGTTCCTAATTGATTGTATTAAAAAATCATTTATATGCTCATTAGCATAATAGAAGTTCTTAGACAGTCACACATTTAAATATAATTAGCCACTTGTTTTGTTGCATTCAGTGCTAATCTTTCTTTGAAGAAAGATTCGTGTTTGATTTTGCTATTGTTCAAACTTAAGAGAAGCCTCTTTGGGTTGAAAACGCAGGAATCCTCTGAACTGACTTTAAACACCTAAGAGCAATCAATTACCTTTCCACTTAATTTACGCTGTGTTTGTTTGGGACAGCTTTGTTGTAACAGCATGAAGCCTTTACATCTTGGTGATTAAAGCCAACATCTAGGTACGTATTTGGGGTCCCAAACAATAATGCCAAGCAAACACAGCTCCCGCTGACATCGAGGGCAGGTCTACACAGCATGGATCAAAACCAGGTTCAAGCACGCTAAACTCAACTCCTCTGCCACACTGGGTTTGAGGAGACAACACTGTACTTCTCTCTCTATTTTTTTACGTGTCATTTGCTTATAATTTCTATTGGAAAACAAAGTTAAAAGAAAAATCTCTATGTAGGAAATAATTACATTCATTTTTCAAGTGTTTTTCAAGTGTTGCATTTTCAATGTAGGAAATTACATCTAAAATTACAGCAATAATAATGCCTTTAGGAGGGGTATGCATTTGAGAACTCTTCCCCCTCCTGCAATTACTTAAAGTTCCTTCATTTCTATCTGCGTGGTTGACAGTACTTAGGTTTAATCTAAGCAGACTAGTACTTAGCTGTCTTTAATGTCCAAAATGATTCAATTATTTGAGTACAAAGAGAGGGGAAAAATCTTCATCTAAAGGTTTGGAACTTTAAACTCATGATTTCCCATTCCATGGTTTATCCATAAACAACCAGGTCTGCAAAGCCTTAGGAAAAAGGCAACTTTCTTTACAACTCTTATTACTTTACAACTGTTGAGGGAAAAAAACCACTTCATTTTACACGTATGAGCCAGAGTTTTTTCTAAATAAGAGGAAAAGCATTACATTTATTGAAACACTGAAAAGAAACTGTGCATTTAAGAGCCTGGATTTTTTTTTTTAAAGAGCATCCTTCAGAGCATGCTGGAGTTCTTGCCCTTCAAAACTTGCAAGGTTAAATTAAATGACATTCACAGGTTATGTTCAACTTATGAAGAGACATCATTGTTCAACCTTTCACCTCTGCTAACTTAATGTGAACCTTCATAAACTCAGCATCTAAGAAGGACTCAGGCTACAGCCCAGATACGGAACCATACACCCAGCATCTAACCTCCTAAATTATCCCATATACCATTTCTACATCAAGAGATGGTCATAAACTAAAAATCCACTCAGAACAGCTAGCAGAAGAGCAAACCCAAAATTTTCAGGAAAGGCTCTACTTTAACAACATGATTAAAGAAAGAAATTCTTTCTCACCACTCCTCCTATGAAATTACAGTTGAACAGCTACAGCAATGGCAGAATTTAAACTTATTTTCCAGAAGTGTTTTCAACAGTGTGTAACAGCACCACCTGGTGATTGCAGCTGTACAGTATTTTGAAGATATACCCTAAGTTAAGGCACAGTAATCAGCATAGAAGAACAGATTTTAATTCTGGTTGTGTATAATTTGGTGGTTTTTCTCACTAAAAATACATGAAATTTGAACCAGCAAATAGTAACATTTTGTGACTCTGTTAAAAACCGAATCAAACTCCTCAGAGCTGGCATCAGTCAACTTCTACTGGTAAGTGACAAAACCTCTTTACATAGGAACAGTCAGTTTAATAAAACACAGTAATTGGTTCAAATGTTTTAATGTACTAGGTTAACAAACTAATTGTTTAAAGGTTTGCTTTGCAGTTCACACAGATGGAAAGGACACCTCAGAACCAGAAACACTCAAGCCTCAGTTACTAAAATACTTGAAAAAAAAAATCAGACCAGATGCCATGTACTCTGTATATCCTGAACTGATTAACATATAAACAGAATTAACATTTTGGTCCTAAAATGCATTTAAGAATTTTACTGCTGCTCCATCGAAGCATTGCAGAACATCTAACACACGTTGCTGGAAAAATCCTTAGGGATCCTGGAATGAAAATGTACTCCCTGAAGATGTCGCGAGCGACGAGAATTCTATTAAGAGTCGAGCATTTCTTCCCCATCGCTCCTTTTTAAGTTGTGACTAAATTAGCACAGGCTGCGCACTCCGGGGTGTGTGCTGGGAGGAGGGAGGGGGAGAAAACGGAAGATATCAAGGCCTGAGGCACTTCAAGCGGAGAGCATCCATCTGCCAGCAGCAGTCAATGAACAGAACATTTCTAAAATTTCTTCCCACTCGCTGAAGTCAAGCCAAAAGAACAGAAAACACCTTCCTTCACTCTGACTGTGCAGGACTGAACGTAACAGGGCAGCGGGTTATAAATAAATGTTTTAAAAAAAAATAAGGAAAAAAAAAAGAAAAAGAGAGAGAAGCTCACTACGCAGTCCTGTGTTCAGCCTCTCCTGCCACAAAGCTGGTTTAAGAGGCTCCTGCTCATCTCTACGTCATCCTCCACTCCGTGGTGGCATGTGGAGGAGTGAAATGATCAAAGGAAAATAGGAAAAGGAAAAAAAAAAAGGGTTGGTTCTTTTAATTTTTTTTTATTTTGCTTGTGAAACCCAGATCTTTTCATTGTACCAGTAAAGAGATGCATTGCCTGAGCCAACACTCAGCATATTTGGATGAAGGGAATGGGAAAGGGCAGTTGAGGATGGGAAAGGCTGGGATCAAACTGGCTTTGCTGTTAGGAGATGCTTATCATGGAACTGGACTCCAGGGCTGCAGTTCAGAGATGAATGGTTCTGATGGCAGTACCACTCAGAGTTCCTCACCCTTCACACATCTCCCTTCCACCCACACACCACAGCATGTCAGCCCCCTGGTTTGACACAACAACATACTGGGAGGGCAGCAAATCCCAGGACTCCAATCCCCCAGCTCAAAGATAACTTGCATGCATGCACAGAGTTGTTGTTCAGGCTGGGGCCAGGGTTTGGTTTTGAGGTTTTTGGTGGTTCCTTCTTTTGACCAGGGTTGATATAGGCCAGTCTGCTGAAAAATTTGCTGGTGTGGCTGTACTGGACACAGGAACCCTGCACAGAACACACATTTTATACCTGTACAGAACCCTGTGGTTTCTATTTGTATGTAACACATTTGTGTGTCCCACCAGAGCACTCTATTTGTGAAATGCTGCTGCAGCAGCAAAGGCATTGAGCAGGAACCAGTCTTTGCCTGAGTGACTTGTGAACAGCACGTGCAATGGCTGTGCTTGTCCATCAGGGAGGGCACCTCACACAACTGCAAAGGCAATGAGGACAATCAAAGCTGCACCTGCACTTCCGCATGAGAAACGAGGTGTCAGTGGTATGGAGAAGCATCACCATAAGCACTGCTGATACTGCTCTGACAGTGCTCCCTCAGCCACCGCTGGATGCTTATGACAGATACTGTGCCAGATGTGCATGGACAAGTGCTACTACAGCCCTACAACAGGAATACAATGGGCCTGGCTACAAAATGATACAAACACTTCAAAACTCACGTTTTAATGTTTAAAAGACAGTCCTATGCCATATAAGCCACATACACGTTTTTCATTATCAAAAAAGAGAGCAGCAGTTACATGGAACTTAAAACTAAAGCTGTGTTACCTGGAGTATATTTTAAGCTTGTCTAACAACATTCCAAAGCTAAAATGATTTAATTCAGATGCTTGTTAGAAGAGCCAGATTACTAGCACCGAAATTTACAGACATTACTAGAGGGGGAGGAAGGTGGAGAGTGGCAGTTGCCTTTTTTCTGTCACACTGCACAAGAAGGAAGACAGACCTATTAATACACAACTTCATCTCCTTGTGAATGATACTATAAAAAGCAACTGTTTTAAAAAACATTAGCCCACTAGGTAAACTGTGTTTAAGTAAACGATTGCTCTCAAGAGAAATGACAGCTTCCAATTACCTACACAAGAGTGTAGGGAGATAAATCTCCAGCAGTGAATTCCACAAACATGATATATATCGTCCTACTCTGTGTCACGCAGAAATTGTCGATGTTAGCAGGGAGAAATTTTGAGATACAAAAGGCCAAAACTTCAATATCCAGGCAAGAAATTTCACAAGCGTGCAGAATTTTAGAGGGCATTTCTTCTTTTGTTTGACAGAATGAAGCAGAGATTTGTGCTTCCCTGGCACAAGAGTTCTCTTGCCCACAGCCAGCTAATAAACCAAGAGACAGAGCAGAGACAGGAGAGGAGACAGAGCAAAGGACTCATGAAAGACGCCTTCAACTCCACAGTCACAAACAGGCCAATTCAAGGCGGCTGAACATGCAAATATTTTGTTATTAGTTAAGAGAACAGAAGTCGTGTTAACTCATTTGATTTAAGACTGCAATTTTTTTTTTTCAACTTCAAAGACAATCTTCAAAATGAAAAGAAATAGTAACAACAGAGACTGTCCTCAATCACAGGACAATCTCTCTATGTATTCATACATATACTGAATCAAGACCTCCGATGAATTTTAGAAATGCCTTTTCTGATTTTTCCCTTTTCTGGTTAAGCAAACACAGGAACCAAGTAAGGAAGATCAGCAAAGCTTGACTCATGTATTTCAACCCAGTGGAATGCTGTGCTCAAAGTTTTAAGTTGTCAATCAGTCTCTGGGCAAAATCCTACCATTATATTATCTCCAGCAGATCCTCTACTCTTTACTTAAAGGATCCCAGATCATCTTCTTTAGAAACGTAACTGATCTCGTTAAAGGAGACATGGCTTCTTCTCCATTATACTGTCCCTCTAAGGATAAGCAGCACATCAAAAGCATCTCCACAACAGTTACTTGCAAAACACAAAGATGGCCAAGGCTTAAGACAATAAAAATTTTCAAATTTCAATTCAACTAGGAACTAATTAATACATGTATAACTGAAAGGTTGTCCCAGACCAGCTGATGAATTCAACTGGTCTTTTAACAAAGGTAACTGGAGATGATGCAGCAAAACCCACACCTACTGACAACCAAACAAGCCTCAGAAGCAGAGGTCCAGCAACAGCCTAGTAACACCAGGGAAGTTCCCTGTTGTTATGTGGTAAGTAACAGTGATCACAAATGTAGACAGGCAAACAGAAAACAACATTCGTTTAAAAATTCTTTGATGAAGAAGTCAAGGCACCAAAGATTTAGCAATCCAGGTCACAACTTCTCTGTTTTCCTGGCTCTGGAGCATGTTCTGATCAGAGAGGAAAAGCACTGAAACTCAACAGACACTTCTTCAAGAAACAAACATGTGACTGTTGTGGCTGGGACACATCCATGTTTTAGCAGATGCTGGACAAGATGGATCTACAAGACAGGAGGCAGGAAAGCTGTGAGTGGCCTCAGTGGGAAGAAGCTTCAACTTGTTAACATTCGAAAGGGCAGAGCAGTTGGATGCAACTCACAGTTCAGTTTTGGCCATGTTAAGTCTGTGTCAACATGGAGATCCACAAATGCAGACAGCTTCAGCAGACACCAAAGCCTACAATTCATCACCCTTATCTTCAGAGATGAGTGGCTGAGCTTAGTCAATATAGACTTCCTTTCAGTGAGTGAAGAGAAACAGACGCTTAGGAGAATGAGTCATTTGACTTCCTTTCAGATTAAATTAATCACACCCTAAATCTGTCTGTCTCTATGCAGACTCCAAAAGGAGCTGCGAATGAAGAGCTCACACAGACATATAAATTTTGCCACCCTAGCTCCAGCCATGACATGGGACTAGACGGAAGAGGGACACTGAGAACGAAAAAGTTTACCAAAGGAAAAGGCTGTACTTGAAACAAAAACAACCACCAAACAGAATCAACAACAAAAAATTCATCACTCACAAAACAAAACACACCCACACACGAAAAACAGGTAATATCATCCCAAATGAAAAGGAGAAGATGCTCCTTATTCTCCTTCAAGGAGAGATGGGGAAAGTTAACACATGACATGTGAAGATTAAGGAAATGGATGAGACAAAAGTTGTTAGTGATAACAGAGGACTCACAAGGGACGAGGTAGTAGACACATCACAGAGAGTAAAACTGAAGCAATGATCTGAGTAGAAGAGGAAGTCTTTCAGTGCCTTAGAGAGTAAAAAAATTTAGGAGGATATGAGACAAAACCAGAAAATGAGAACTTTAAACAGTGATTAGTTCAAGCAATGATTAGCTTAAAAGACAACCAGAGAAAACTCAATATGGTGTTAATGAAGGTAGAGATGAGATGATTAGGATCAGCCTCTAACCCAACAGAAATGAAAGCAAGAAGGACAAGAAAATGGCAGAGAGACTAGACTAGAAGTTTCATTACTGAAATCAAAGCCAGGAACAGGAACTGATACAGGAGGAAGAGTCAAAGAAAAGACTGCATGCAACAAAATAAACAACCTGGAAGTCTTCAAAGCCCATGCACAGCTGCAAAACAACAAATCCACTGAGGAGTAGCAGATACATGGTGGAACAGCTCACATGACTGGAGTCATGAGATGGATGGCTACAGGTTCCACAAGAAGGACAGAGAGGGAAGGTGACAGGGACTCATTCTGCACAAAGGAACAGCTCTGCTGAAAAACAGGTGACAGGCCAATAAAGTGTTAATGGATTTGGATGAGAGGTAAGGCCAAAGGAAAAACACTGTCATGAGCACCTGCCATAGACCATCTGATCCTGAAGATAAAGCCTTCTTTAGACAACAGGAAGACGACCTGGTTCTTGTGGTGAACCACCCAAGCATCTGCTGTAAGGGAACCATAGCAGGGCACAGACAATCCAGTGGACTTCTAGGCCATGTCAGGAACAGGTAAAGCAGGAGAAGTGCTGTGATACACCTACCATTCCCTAGAAAGGAAGAACAATGTAAAGGAAGAAGAGAATATGGTGGAGAATGTAAAGTCTGATGGTAGATTTGGTTGCAGCCCTGAGATGAGCAAGATCTCGAGGTGTCACATAAGGGTTGGACTTGATGATCCTTGTGGGTCCCTTCCAACTTAGAATATGCTGTGATTCTGTGAGTGTGAGGAAGATGGGCAGCATAAGTACAACCCTGGATTTCAAAGGGAAGGCTTCAGTTTGTGCAGACAAGAGGTACTTCTTGAGGTACTGCTGTGAAGTCCAAGGAGGCCAGAAGGACTGGTCAGTCTTTAAGCAAAGTCTTCCCAAAGCACAAGGACACTCCATACTGATGGGCAGGATGTTGAGCAGACAGGGTATCTGGCAGCTTGCCTTTACAGCAGTTCTTGAGTCTCCTTGGTGTTCTGTTGCACTGTTTGTTTTCAGGTCTTTATGTGAGTTCAGAGGAAATGAAGCATTATCTGTGGCAGAGAAAAACTGAACAAGGGCTCACTTAAAAATAATCCCCACACACAAGTTAATTGGACTGGATTAGAAACATCTGAAGATGACAAGGGGGCTGTGAAAAAGAGACATCTTTGCCATCTTTAAAAAGTTGCGGGAATCAGTTCTCTCTGACTCAAAGGCAGCAAGCATCAGGATCATATTCCAGAGGGAGAAGTAGGATTCTAGAGGTGAGTCACCCTCCCCTCAGTCTCTTGGAAGGCTATGGAGAACATCTACCTGGAAATCACTTCCAGACACACAAAAGGCAAGGTTTCCTGGAACTGCCAGCACAGATTCAACAATGGCAGATCATGCCCAACCCCAGTAACAGCCAGAATGCAGTCAGGGTAAACTGGAACCACAGCTCTCCCCTCCTCCCAGTTCATCATTCTCCCTGGCAGCCAAACTGAGGAGATCCAAACACACGAACTGTAACTTTGGTGAAAATATGGCCTGGTACCAAGAGTAGTGGTCAGGACTTTCATCATCAGACACAAGTGGCATTGACACTGGGGTCAATACTGTTTAATGCTCACTAACAACATGAACAATAGACCAGGAGGTCCCCTTTGCCAGCCTGCAGAGGACATCCCATTGGTGCAGCAGGCAGTACACCAGTGGGCAGAGCTGCCATTCAGAGGAATCTTGAGATGCTGCAGAAATGAGTTGACAGCAGCCTCATGAACAGGACAAACAGTTTTTCTGCACCTGGGACAGAAGAACTGCAGGGCAAGAATACAGGTTGGGGACTGTTTGGCTAGGAGGTAGCTTTGCAGAAAGGGATCTAGATTCCTTGTGGACAAAAAGATGAACATGACACAGCAGCACCCAACCACAATGGTGAAGGTTAACTTCATTCTGGAGCCACACTATTAAGACTGCAGCCAGCAGGTCAAGAGAAGTGATTACTATCTCCTGTTCAGCACTTGTGAGACTATATTTAGAGTACTCTGTCCATTTGGGGACTCCTCTGCACAAGCCAGGGCACTGACATATTGGAGCAAGTCCAGCAGAGAGTCACTAACGTGATTAAGAGACTGGAGCACGTGGCACGAGGTGACAGATGAATTTGCTTAGTCTCAGGATGAGAAAGCTGAAGGAGAAGCCTCATTGTTGTCTTCAGCTACACATTGGGAGGTTATAAAGACAGAGCCAGAAACATCAGAGATGCACAGCGAAAGGACAAGAGTCACATTTCATCAAAATAAGCTCTGACTAGGCATGAGAAAAAAATGCTTCACAGTGAGGGTGGTCAACCATTAGAGAACAGGTTGTCTACGGAGACTGTATCATATCCTTCCTTGGGGATCACCAGAGCTCAGCTGCACTAGGCCCTGAGTTGCACCTTAATGTAACTTCAAAGCCACCACTTCACGGACCTCCAGAAGTCTCTTCCAATCTTAATTATTTTAGGATTCTACTATCTTCTCCTCGCTTCTTGTTTTAGTTTTGTTAAACAGTGTTCTCTGTTCCTCCTTTTTGGATACTTCTGTTCTTAATGCATTTAATACAATGTCCCAGTCTAACTCACGGCGTGTAGTTCTGGGAGGAAGTAGAGCCCTCCAAAACCACTTGTAATAAACCAGCTATGAAATTAGTGATGACAACTAAGGTTAAAGAATTAAGAAAATAGTTTAAATGTAAACAGTCAAAAATGTATTACAGAATACCTTCAGAAATGCCTTCCCATTTAGCATTAAAATACTGTTAGCTATGTTTTGGTATTTAAGAGGACTGAGGGAAAACACACATTCATTTAATGAAATAATTAAAAACACAGCACAACAGTTCAGAAATTGGATTAAGCTAGATGCAGCTGCAATCTTCAAACTTAGTTTAAACCAAATTTGAATATCTGTAACTGAAGCTTTCAAGTTATAATCATGCCATTGACCTTCCTTCTTCTCTCCCTTTTCTTTCTGGTCACTGAGGACTATTGAAAGTATCCGAGCTCCAAGTCAAGAACAACTCCCTTGTAACGACGACTTTGACACGGATACAGTGAGAGCAGATTGCCTGCAAGGAAACAAGAATAAACTGGCTATTTAGAGAGATTATGTAATGCAGCTCGGAGCTGTAAAAGGAGATTTAAAGAGACAGCACTGCACTTCAGCCCAGTAGGTAATCATAAGAACTGACCAATACAGTAGGAATTTGAAGAGGCTCAGACACAGAGGAAGACGTCTGGTCAAAGAGTCCCTCCTCTCTGAGCCAGTATTTTATTCATAATTCTTCTTTCTCAAAAAAACAGTGATGTTTAGCTATTCTTTTCAAATTCTTTGAAACAAAGTTGAAGCTGAAATGCCACATTATCTCCTAGGTTTTACTACAAAAATGAGCTCGATATGCACAGATACAATGCATTTTGTGGACCTGAGCTTAAACTCATCGAGCTTTGCACACTCAATTAGCACAGTACTGCACGCTGAAAATCAAACTGATTATGAACAAATACAACAGTATAAAGTCTTTCCTGCATAAATATTTTAGCAAGTGTAAACAAGACTCCAGTTTTTGTAAGCAGCCAATTCCCAAACAAACACACACAAACATCAGCTGGTTCAGCAAAGAAAGGGAGAAACTATGAACTGTCGTGTCCCACCACATTATAAATACTGAGGAAACGTACAGCAAAGCCACATGTATAAGGGACACTAGTTATGTATTATGGACATTCTTATACAAACCTGGAAACTAAAAATTTCAGGGTTTGTCCATTGCTTCGTTTAGGGCATATATATATATATATATATATATAAGCACCAATGCACAAAATTATTTTTGGAAGAGTCCAGAACTATTGAGGAGTTGTTGGTAGATTTTACTTCTACATTTCTTCACTTCAGAATGGAGGAAAAAAAATAAATAAACTTATTACCTTAGGCATTCTAATGAAAAGCTGTTTTTCATTGAATTCTAAACATCCTTTCATTAAAAGCCTTGAAAAAACAGCAGCATCATACACTGAGCCAACTCCAGCTGCTTCACTGGTAATTAAATAAGAGACAGTGAGCCCAGATCGCCTCCCTTTCACCTCCCCTGAAAAGACAGACATTACAGTAAGGAAGAATTTGGCCCAAACTACATGGGGAAAGAGTGGGGGGATGAAGGGATAGCAGGAGGAGGTGGTTGTTTTTCAAAAACCAGAAAGTCCCTGCCCTGTTGCTGGACTTTTCCCCCACGGCGTCAAGCCTGCAGGTTGCTGGCAAGCAGAGCGGGCGCAGAGCGAGACCTGCCAGCACTCTCGGACCACACACACGCTCTCAGCTGCTCTCCAGTCCTCTGGGGATGGCTTCCATCCGCCGCCCATCCCTGCTTCCCAGAGCCTGGCTCTTCCCTTTGGCAGTAGCCTGCATGGAGCACCGTACAGGAGACAGCCGCGCGCTCACAGCCCTGAAAGCAGCAGCAGCCTTGACGCAAAAGCCACGAGCGAGTGGCAGGAACAGACCTCCTTGAAGCTGCTCGCAAGCTGTGCTGCACCAGCATCCCAACAGGAGCTAATTTCAGCAGTTCTTTCACAGCCCAGTTAACTTTGGAAATGCCAACATAGTGGCACCAGCAAATAAATTGGTAGCTCAGCATTTTTTCTGATCAGACATCACAAGCCCTCCAAGGATAGCTGTTCATACAGTCAGCTACCAGTGCACTTCAGCTTCATTCAACAAACAACTCCTTGCCTTTTCTTTAAGATACATACAGTAAGTTCATTTACTTTGCTACACATTGAAGCCTAACAATGGATATGAATATAATTTCACTTCCCTCCCCAGAAAAAGCCATGATCATGGCCACACAGTGACAGGGTGAGATTTTGTCAGCTCATTGCCATAGCTCAATTTGCAATTAAAAGCTATGTAAAGCTAAAAGTGTGATTAAAAGCAGCAGACAACCGGCTCATTATACAGCAGCAGAAAGAAAAGCCTTTCAAACACCAATTGCTCTACCTGAAATATCAGCTGCTGTTGTCATGCCTGGGACTGAGCAAGAACATCACTTAGCTCACTGAAAAGAACTTTCCCAGAGACAGATTGGCAGCATGACAAATGCAGGTTGACTACAGAAATCAAAGACCAAATACTTGCTCCTTCTATAAAGGACAAGCACAAAAAGGAAAAGAGAAGAAAACCTGCAAAGATCCTCAGAGAGGTATAAGTAAAAAGACAAATTACTTTCCTGTTTCAAAACTGTTAGGGAGATAAAAAAATTTAAACCAAGTATAACTTCTTGTCTATGATGCTGATACACTTCAGCCAAGTCAGAATCATTGTGTGCAACCAGGGAGGCCCCACACACAAAAGCCATGGGGAAGGAAGATGCTGAGACATACTCCCCAGCAAACACTCATCCAAGAAAGAAACTGTGTTTAGATTCCAGAAAAACGCCTACACTGCCTTTACTTGTGATTACCTTTCAGCATAACCAAAAGGGCTTTTGAAGGATTCAAACACTCCAAGAAGCATTAAGACAGATTTTCTTCCATCAACATTTTACTTTTCTACAATTAAAGACAACTGGGCAGTCGTTATCCACAAAAAGTCAAACTATTTTTAAAATGCCTGTGCAAAATTACAGTTTTGACTAAAGTGTCTAAATTCAAAACCAAACTTCACTAACTGTAAAAGGTATTTTAGAGGCTTTTTTCACTGCTTATATAGGTTACACATTATACAGGCATTTTTAAAACTTGTAAGATAGTAAGTTTGGGCCTGGCACTGAAACTAGCTCACCTAAAGTGCAAGCTTTACTCTGTCAAAGAAACAGGGCTCAACAGTCTTCACTACAAACAGCTGAATAAAACATTTTGTATGAAACAATCTGTATATAAATCAACTGAATAATGCTGAGTAAAGCAATCTGACTGTAATTCAATGACAAAGATCAATCTTAACCTGTCTATGCCTATGGAGATAAAATATCAGATCAATCTTAATTTTTTTATACCTATGCAGGCACAGTATCAGGCAAGATTTTCTGTGTTTGAGTTGCAAGTGCAAGACTAATTTAGGAAAATACCTTTCTTTAAAATATCCCCCCCAAATGAGTACTTTATCAGTAAAACCCATCTACATCCCTGGTTAATTACCTGTCAGCTTCTGAGACTTTGCTATGACAGTCCATCAGCTGTCATCTCCAAGAGACATGAGACAGGAGTATTAATTAGCCGAAAAATGACAACTCCTGTCCCTTGATATGAGTAACAGCAATTGAAACTGGAAGACCATTCTGCTTCTGGAATAAAAGCTGGGGCTTTTTACTCTCTTTTAAGAGTGTAGATTATGTAGATCTCAATTAAAATGTAAAGCATGTAATGAGAATATTTATTTAAATATCGTCTGTGCGGTAAAACCTTTTTTCCATTTTTCCCCCTCTCTGTTCAACAATCAAATATTAAGCACCTGGCTACTATGAAATGTGCATAAATATATGCATTATCTCACACTTCTATTACTTAAAACCAAAAACATTTGAAGAATTATACTTAAAAATAAACATGCGTAAAGCGTTTCAAGAACTCGAAAACTGACAAAATAAAAAGCCATGACAGGTTTAACAGATAGTAAAAAGGTGCAGTGGGCATGCTAACCTTGAAAAAGACCTTTTAAACTACAGTAGTATTGTCAGGTGCCATTACCCTTTGTCAGCCAGTTACCTGACCTCATAAATCAGGTGTAGCAGCCAAATGAGAGCACAATGTAAAATCAGCACCAGGCAGACTTGTCCACTGAATGAGGGGCCTGCCAAGGTTTTGAGGTCACATTCAAAACTAAAAATTAATAGTAATCAATCATATTAATTAAAACAAAGGTAATATCAATAAGACTAGAACTTGCTTAGTACCATTCTGTAGAGTTTGTGCTCGTGACTCCTTTCCCAGATTGGCATGGAATCCTCCTCCTAAAGTTGGTGTTTTGCCTGCACCTGTTAGGGGAAAAAAAACAAACACCAGACGTGTCAAAGGCAATCATTTAATTAAAATAAATTTATTGTGCCACTATATGCACTATCTGTATCATCTACAATGTGCCAAATTACATTAAGAAAGGCTTAAAGGACTCAAGATCTCAAGTACCAATGCTGTGCAAAGTATTTCTTCCTTGGGATACTGTAAGAATTACATGGCTCAAATAAACCCTCCCAGTCTCAGCTCCAAAGAAAGTACAGAAACCTCTTGATGTCTATTATAGGCAAAACATGAAAATCAACATTGTGAAATATTTCTCGAAGTAAATGATGAAAAACTGCTTAGTTAATATTTTCTGTCTGAAGAATACTCAGTGCAGAGTTTTAATAGCTAATTACTGGCACTACAGAACATAAAACCTGTTTAGCGTTCAATAACGACTGTGTTGGCTACTGCAGAAATAGCACTTACTCTAAAATAACTTCAGTTTGTCATTAGGCTCACAGAGCAACACTTAGGCTACAGAAACTGCAAGTCTGGAACTGCTACTTTTACACTCTGAAAGGTTGGAGACTAAAAGATGTCTGAGTTGTAAATTAGCATAAACTAGAGGCTGGTTTATGCATCTGTGCCAGTGCTGAGCAGTCTGAATGCAGAGTCCGCTGGGAGTCAATGGAACTACTCATGCAAACCAATCTTGCAGAACAAGGAATTAAACTACCAAGGACAGAAATAGTCTCCCTCTAAAGCAGGAAGGTTTTTTTAAAAAACAATCAGGCTACCTCAAGCAGGATATTCGAACCTATCAACTTAACAGCGAGTGTGACCAAAAGGCTAAATTGCACAGGACAGAAAACAAGCAATTTGTTAGTAATTGGACTGCTACTTAATTTAAGTATTCTGCTCTTCAGGATAGGGGAAAAAGTCATCTTGTTGCCTATGATGTCTACAGCTTTGCCTCAAGTTCTTGTAGCTGTTTTCTCTACTTACACCAGCATTTCAGAACAAACTAGAAAGACTTTGGCATAAACACACAGAGAGGAATGCATTGGCACTTGAGAGCAGTTCAGGACATTTCTCATACACACCTGAATAAGGTATTTCCATACCAGGTACAATTTAAAACAAACTGTGACCTAAACTGTTCCCTCTTACCAGACCTTTTCAGCTCTGGTCTCCTCTCAGTTACACTTAGCATACATCTATATTGAGGAAAGAAGAAACAAAACAGAAAAGCTAATATTTCTCAAGAATTACTATCAGCCTTCAAAGCTTATTTTTCCATAAAACCTTTAAATTAGTTTTCCAGTGCTATCCACATGAGAAACTGACTTCACTTCATTAACAGATCCTTTCAACAAACAATAATCAGCTCTCACATAAATGCCCCACAGATTAAGTACTTCAGTTCAACATCCTAATTAGAAGTGAAAAACATTCAATAGTGACCTCCTCACTGGGTACAGAGGTAACTCTCCCAGCTCTGTGCTTGACTATTACAACAGTAACATCTCCTTGCCATTCCTACAGCCTTGTATTTCCACACACATTTGAAAACAAATTCATGAAGCAAAACAGAGAGAGGTTACCAAACTACCGTAGCAGGCACAACAGTTCTGGTGTACATTTAGTAAGAATGGCTCACCTGGGAAAAAAACCCATTAACAGTGGCAACAGATTTATGTTCATTTTCTTCAGATATTCTGTCTCCCACCCTCGGGGTTTTTTTGATCTTTTAAGGTTTGCTTTACCACAGGCCTCCTTACTAGTCTGATTTGCAGCAGGAGAGCACACACCCAAGCAGCAATACAGCAGAGGAGGATTTCGACTGCAGGGCAAGAGGAGCAAACAGGGCAGGCTGGAGGCAGCACTTGTGTCAAAGGCACCATTGCTCCCTCTTCTGACAAAGGCTCCACTTCCCAATCCCTTCTCTCTGAATACACCAAAATACCGAATTGCTTTGGACTGTCATGGGCAAAACAGCCCTTTTACAGGTTTCTCTGTTACTCCTAAAAAGCTTGCACAAAAACAACGTTATGGTGGTGAAAAACAATACTAATAACTAAATAATTTAACTTAGAAGATAAAATCCAAAAAGAACACAAACAAAATGAAATTAAGCTGAGATCTCACTGATTTCGTTCTTTAAGATTCTTTTTCATTAGACATCAAGCTATAACATCATGCATAAAAGTAATTTCTTTCCAAGCAATAGACATGCAGCAGATACCAGCAGAGCTATCTGAAAGACAAATTCTGCTATCAGAATTGATGTGCCCATTTCTCAGAGAGTTAACTGGAAAGGCTGAACATTTCTAATTAGAATTTGGCTTTGAAAACTGACGAAAAACTGGTCTGTTGAGCACTTAAACTCTCAGAACTGCAAACTTATGTTGCCATTGAGTATACAGTCTCACCATCAGCTTTAATCTTACAAGCAGAATGCAGACCAAACTCATTAACGGAACTGTTCGGTTGGGTAATAAAAAGATAAACTCTTAAAAAGAGAAAACTGAAATCATCAAATTCATTTAAAGACAAAAATCCCTACAAAGCTAATAATTTAAAAAGTACAAAGGAGAGGAACAGCAATTGCTAGGCACAACCAAATTAACATCCCAGCTTAACTGCAATTTTTACATTTCCTGACCTTTTCCATTTTTCCCTCTATAACTTCAAAAGTGAATTAAACAGGCTTTTGGTTTTTCACACTCAGCTTTCAAGACATACAAAAATATACCCAAGAAGTATTTGGAATCTTCAAGTACTGCCTTCCAAACCTTCAACATTGACACTAACATTTCCCTAAGCCAAACCAAATACCCTCCTTAGTGAAGTGTTGCCTCCCAAGGTACACTGTCACCCACTGAGTACCCTTAGAAACTCAATTCAGATTTGCAGCTTTGCCTAACTGAAGCCTCCACCTCTCTTCAACTTAGCTTTGGACATTCACGTGAAATTTTGGACAACAGGTGTGGAGGGACATGTCAGGCAGCTCAAAAGTACAGCTACTCCTTTTTTTCTTTTTGTGATCCTCTCAGTGGGCTACAGTGACCCATGACAACAAAAGAAGAGAACTGAAGATGCAAGAGATCATATACCTGGAAACCTGATGATACTCAAAGCTCAAACAGGTCCAGACCCAGCCCGTAACCTGCATTACTCAGGTGCTGAACTATTTGGCACTGTTGGGTTAATTCAGTAATCTTAAAGGTTTCAGGTATTTTTCCAACCCAAATGGTTCTATGATTCCACAGTGACTGTCCCTCCATCAGTCACAAGCAGCCATCCCCATGCTGCTCCTCACAGCACAGACACCTTGGCAGTTTCTGTTTAGCTCCACCAACTCTCTAACAAAGGAAGTCACAGCACTCTGCTTCTCTACAAAAATGCTCCTCAAGCTGTAAAAGATGCAAGTCTGTGGCAATCCTGCACAGTAACAAAAAGATGACAAATAACAGGAACAGCACTTATCACATCACTCCATACAGCAGAGGCAAAGAGTAGCCACTCGGGCATCTGTAGCTTTTAAGGGCACTTTTCTGTCAGGTAATGACATGATGAGTTTCAGATTCAACACCTGGAGAAGAAACAGATTCAGTCCCAGCATTATGGATTTTGTTTGCTCTACATAAATGAGCAAGTGAAGACAGGGAATGAAGCTGCCTGCAACTGGAACTGAAGTGTCTCTGATACCAGATAGGACCAATCCCACCAAAATCCTTTCCTGTAAAAGTGAACCCAAAAACCACCAGTCTTTCTTCAGGACAAAGCAGGGGAAAACCTTCAATTTCAAATCCACCTTATTTACAGAGCCAGCATAAAACCTGGCTCTGGTAAAGAATACAGACTGCATCGCAATGGTTCCATAATCGGGGTAGACTAATCTAATATAAAAAAATTAATGAGCTTCCTACTTAAGTTAGGCCATAAATTCAAAAGGAGAGTAAGTAAATGTCCCATTACAACTCATACCTATAATAGCAAAATTATGTGATTAAAGTTTTCTTAATGCACAAAACCACGGAGGTTTGTACCTGAAGTAATTATTTTCTCAGTCGTTTTTACAGGGAAGTTAACAGGTCTACAGGCACCACAGCCTGCTGAAATAGCACTGCCAGATAAACTTACATAGACAAACTTTAAATCTGCTCCACCACAGCTTGTTTTCAAGGGCTTATTTTCATAACTACCGACCGAAGAGCTAAATATACTGCTGCATCCACCACACCCCTTGCTTGGGGCCGCACAAGTGAAACCAGTGCGGGTCCAAGTTACGTGCTGGACACTGCACTGCCACAGCTGACAGCAGCACCCTCTGCAGCGCTTCCAACAAGCAGCTGTTGCCATCCCAAGGACAGCACTGAAAAGACTCAACGCCAGAAAAACCCTCACGCTAACTCTGGTGCAGGACTGCCACCTGGAGGATTCGGGGAGAGAAGCGAAGTTGATTGGGCTCATCTCACTAAAACATACAGAAGACAATAATTTTAGATGCCAGTTTCCCCTCTTCCTTCCCAACGCAACAGGATTATGAATTAGTTTTGTAATGAGAAAACTTGGCACAGAGTAAAAGAGACAAATACTCTTCAGGATTTCCCTCAAAAGGTCTGCACATCCAGCATATCTGTACTTCCTTTTTCTCTGCTGCAAATTGCATCAGGACCATTCTGCATAACGTAAAATTTATCATTAAGTAGTGCCATCTCTAGAAATCTGGACCACAAAGAAGAGGAATTTCGCTGGTATTGATCTTATTTTCACTTTTCAGTACCCAGCAATTCCATTTCAAGTTCAGCATGTGTGTATTACTGGCAGAACCGCCCTGAGGACTGCTGGAGGCTGCACTGTAAGAAATGTTAAATGTCAGGACTTAGTCTATCGATACATTTTACATGGAAACCAATTAACAATTACAAATTAAAAACATAACCTTTGTTCCTTACATTTTTGTAATATTAAAAAATACACAAGAATCCTTTATTGTACGTAACAATTGAGTAGACAAAAGCACAGAATCTGATACAAAGTTCATCCTCTTTCCCAGCTCTCACTAGCACTCACTGTGACAGTAATTGTCCATCTAACAAGGTACTGGAGGACAAAAAGGCATTAAAGATGAATGGCTAGTAAGATAAGCTCAAATTTTATGTAAGCTTTTTCCTCCCTGTATTTAATCCTTCTCTTATTTCCAGTTTGCTGACCATAACTTCCCATTTCCACAAACCCCAAGAGACTGAAATACTTAAATCAAGGTAAACTCCCATCAAGTTCTGCTCTTGAGGTCAATTCAACTCATGCACCTCAATGCAAAAGCACAAAGAAGTTTTTAAGGATAAAATAGTATACAAAATATTTCAGTAAGCTTCCACAGGCATACATGAAACACTGAACATAAGCACAGCTTTACTAAATTAAAAGATACATTAAATCTGTCAAGGGACACTGCAGAGTACGAGTACACATTCAGCATTTATGGCAGTGCAAGTGGGTCACTGCAATAAGCTGCTTATAACTTACTTTCAACAAAAAAAATAGTATCAGTAGAAAGAAACTTTTTCTCAGTATTCAAATATTTGAAGCAGCTTACTTTAAAATGTTGTGTAGCCTCCTGCACTAATAATTTTAACAAATGCTTGTTCATGTCTTAAGTTCACAACTTCCTCCCTAGAACCAAAAGCAATCAGATAACTTCCCACAAACAACATTCCTCCCACCAGCCTCAAATTAGTGTATTGCAAACTCAGGTACATTTGGAGATGGAGAGTTTTAATGTGTGTCTGCTGTACATGATCCTGACTTGGTGCTGCGGTTTCAGTGCTGCCTGCAGTCTCTTGTTTCTATGACTGTGTCTGTCTGTTTGTCACTGCCCTAAAACCTCCAGGCTTAGCCACTACATAACAGTAAGTTAAAAGACTTTAATTCACAATGGATATTGCAAATCTCAAATAATAAATGCCTGCCTAGCATTTAAGGAAAAAATATACATATTTAATTCAATTTATAACGTATTTTTTAATTAAAATCCACCAAAACAAATAGCAATCAACCAGAAAACAGTGAATCTGTTTCAAGACAGTCTTGCACAGACACACCAGTGATGTTCATTCACCTCAGATCCCAAAAGCAGGTTAAATCCCCCAGGGCAAGAATCCATTTTGGTGGCCAGGCTACAGCCATTCCATAACCTTCCCACAATGTGTATTTGAGGATTCTGTAGGTCTGATCTGGAGCTGACAAATGTTCCCTAGTTCCACCAACTTGTCTTCTCCATCCCACAGTCCTGTTGCCTCAGACTGTGGAGACTTTATTTCACTATGCTAACTTCCATGTTTTATCCTGTTCTCCCAAGGAAAACAGCACACAGGGCAGCACTGCACACCTCTCTTATCTCTGCCACTTCCAGACAAACCTGAGAGGGGGACTGCACTCTCAAAACCACAAAGCTTCTGTTAGTTTTATAAAAATAGGCAGGTGGATGGAGAAGACACATGCAAAGTTATAGCAAGACAAAAGCTTCTGAAAAATAATTCTGCTTTAAATTTTCACTAGAGAAGTGACCCTGAACTCTGTAGCAGGAGGGGGACAGGCAGAGCTGAGGGCACTGAGCACCTCCATGGATCCAGGGATGGGCAGAGGACAGGCAGGATGTCAGCCTGCATGTCGGGGTCAGGATCAGGCCCAGAGAAGGCAACGAGCCCAGAGAGAGTCCTGGGATGGCCCAGCAGGGCCACAGGGATGGGCTGAGGCCAGAAGGACATGGGCCTGACTCTACAGGGCCTGTGACTGGGCAGGGCAAGGCTGTGGGGACCTGGAGAACAGCCCTGCTGCACAGTCCCTGGGGCAGGGACTGATGTCTCTGAGGTCTGACATGGGGTCCTGTGCTGTGAGCAGGATTGAGGGAACCCCAGGGAGAAGCTGGTCAGGGACATCAAGGACCAGCAGTGGCTGGTTTGTGCCCAAGAAGCTGATCAGATGCTGTTTTTCTCAAGGTACTACCAAGCATTTTAAGGCAATTACTGGAACAAAGAAGCTGAGCTTCCCCAGACACAGCGTGTCAGGATCACAAGCTCAATATTCCCTGCAGAGCCTTTCTTTGTGCTGTATTTCTCAGTTACATCTTCCAGCTTGCGGCTGCACTGCCTGCACATCAACCTTCTCAGGTGGGACTGTTTTCTTCTCCTTTGATTAGTGTCAGAAGTCTCACACTTCACCTTTCTCAGCTTCTTTAAACAAAAAGAGAGATCTGGACTGTCAAGGTTTGCTCTCTGCTCAGCTTTCTTCCTCTCACTCTCTTCAGTTCCGTACCTAGTTTTTCTCCCATCAGGTTCAAGAAAAATACTTGTGAAAACAGTTTCTCCCAACAACTACCACAAGACAAGGGACTCCCACCCAGACACAGTGAAAAAGTGATGAGGGAAGTCTTCAAGCACCACATATGACTTACAATGTGCCTTTCTACAAAAGCAGCAGCCACCAAATCAGCACAAACTGGCAAAGGGCTCAGTGAAACTGCACCCTCCAGGATGCAATTACAGTTTAATGGAGAGGGGGAAATGTAGCTCCCTCTTATACCCTGTACTTGCTGTACTTCCTGCTGGGATGTGTTCAAATGTTATGACTGACAGGAGTCTGTTAAGAACTTGGGTACGAAGAAAAATAAAAAGCAAGGCACATTCATTTCAATCAGCAGAAGGATGAATTTTAATTCAAATGCTCTCCAAATTTGACAAGAAGTCGCAGAGAACAACTTCTTTTGGCTAGTTTAGGGTAGTCTGAACTGGCTATCAATTACAAAGTGAATGGTTATTGTTCAAAACTAGACGCAGCTAGGAAAAGCACACATCCCAAATGCTTTCTGTGCAATTAACAGTTCTTTGGAGCACAAATGTGCATGACAACCCTTTTTCAGTATCTGACTTATCTATGGTCAAATCATTCACGTTTAGAGATCCAGTTTCCATGCGTGGCCTTCATAAGCTTGAAGAGAGTAACATACCTAGGGCTAAGTGTTGAGGTTGGACCCTTACCTGACTGTGGCCACCTGCAACAGAATTAAGAACCACAACTAACTGGGCCAGCACAGAGCCCACCAGAGCTTTCACTAGGTTGTGCTTTCCGAGGGCCTTCCTTTCAGACGACCAACAGAACAATATACAGCAGCCCCTTCTACAACAAGAAGAGGTTATTCCCTTGCTAATGGGAGAACTTACCAGCTCGTGACCCAGCAACATGCACCTCCCAAGAATCGCTGACTTGCCATCCCTTGAGACAGCACCAAAAGGAATGGTGGGATCAGGCTAATCTGCAGCCATATTTTCCATTTCCATCAAGGCCATGGCAATGAAGAGCACTGGTGGTGCTATGCTGAAAGAGCCAGGACATGCCCAACTCCAAAGGCCAATCTCTCTCTGTGCATTTCTGTAAGCTTGCTCTCTCCTTTTATATGCCCCAACTACCATCAGGGAAGATTTCATGATCCTTATTACAGAGTACTGCATATGCAACTTCATAAACCTTACTCTAAACCTTCAGCCTGCAGTCTGGATTTCTGGACACCCTATCACAGACTCTCACAACTGTAAATATCTCTACCACCTATTACTCACAGGATCAGAAAAATTAACTAAGCATTTTCAGGAAATAATGTATCTACATCATTGTCAAAGCCAGGAGAGTTTTGTGCTCACCACTTTCTAAAACATAAGCTAAAAAACCCACCATTATTAATACTTTGGGGCACCTACACTTTATTCTGCAAAACCAGTCCCCTGATTCCTAGACCAGTGTTAAAAGAATGGCCAAAACCCTCAAAAGCATCTCTGTAAAGCTCAAAGAATATGGTCTTGTTGTGAAGGCTCAAAAGAATAGTTGTGCCAAATCAGATTGAAGGACTATCTAGTCCAGTATCCTACCTCTTAATGGGAAAGTCCATTAATATACAGGTGAACACAAAACACAGGAGGAAAGCTTGTGATAGTTCTGTCATAATCTCCAAGTGTCTACAGACCTGTGGCTTAAGGATTTCCTGAGCCAGAAATAATATGTATTTTTTTAATGGCNGATAGTTCTGTCATAATCTCCAAGTGTCTACAGACCTGTGGCTTAAGGATTTCCTGAGCCAGAAATAATATGTATTTTTTTAATGGCCATGACAGTTTTTTATTCTGCTTGCCCAGTCATTTTAAACTTTTAACATCAACAACTTCAGATTCTCATAGGGTTTTTTTTCTGCAAAAACCAAAAGCAACCAAACAAAACCTCCCATTGCTTATGAACCTCCTACTAACTACCTTTGAAATAAGCTAACTGCTCGAGTTCTTGGCACTCTCTAGTTTTTGCATTGTGTGACACTGAGCAGCCACTCATCCTTGCTTTGTTATTCTACTGCATTTAGAGATCTCTACTATGGCCCCATTCAATCATCTCCTTCCCAGTCTGAAGAGGCTGATTCTATTCAGTTGCTGTAGTTCAGAAGGCTCTTCAAGAAGCTCTTCTCTTAATCACCCCATTGTCCCCTCTGTAACTTTTTCAGTTCTGTTAGACTTTTTCTTGAGGAGGGGGAAGAAAAGAGAGACATCAGAACTGCACACAGCACCTCAGTCGGAGGTGCTGCTGTGGATATGCAGCAGTGGATGTACAAGCTGTCACACTCTTTTCCTGATAACTCCTCACACTCCCCTTCCCACTCTGTTGGGTTTTTATGTACTGTGAACGAACATTGAGTTAAATGTTTTACAAAGCTATCCATTAAGACCCAGGGATCTCCTTCCCAAGTTATGCTAGCTAGTCCAGATGCAGAAGAAACCATCCCACATGTAGAACAACGAAACAATTCTACCTCTCACAGCAGCTCTCGATCCCATCTGCTACCTTCCTACCTAGCTACTAAAAGCAACAGGTCCTTCTACAGTCTTCACTACCCCAAATAACTTAGTGTTGCCAGCAAACTTCATTAACTCAACATTCACTTGTTTTCCAGATCATCAGCCCAGATCCTATGGAATTCCACTGGCATCTCCTTCAGGAGACATATTGTTTATTTCTAGACCATATTTCTTCTAACTTGAGGGGCTACTACTCTGGTCTTTAAGGACTTTCCCTTATCCATGACAGCTCAGATTCTATAAAAGCTTCTAGTGAAGGATCCTGCTGACCTTGCTTTGAAAATCCAACCCTCTGCTTTGTCCACTTACCAACTTCCTTAGAAAGCTCCACAGGTTCTCCAAGGCAAGCTATTTTGCCAAAAAGCATTGTTATCCCATATTTACCTGTACAGACACCTAATTTGTCCTTCACTGCTTCTACCCTGTCAGGGCATCCTGTGCCTGTAGATATGGCACTCAGGGACATGGTTTAGTGGTGGATTTGGCAGTGTTGGGTTAATGAATGCACTCAGTGACCTTAAAAGTCTTTTCCAGCCTAGATGATTCTATGAATCTACCTTTTTTTCCAACAGACTTACTGGCCTGAGTTTTCTCAAACCTTAGTACAGCAGCAAAGCAAAAGCTCTCACTGATAGCTGAGCACAAGCCCATGTTTTCTCAACACACCAAAGCTCACTGGTTAAAACCATCAAGACAATGGAAAGAAACAGACTCACACCTGCCCTGGAAAATGCTGGCTACACCAAACTTCTCTGTGAAAGGCATCAGTGTTGAGGCTGTGGCTTCCTACACCAGGTACAATAACAGCTCAATGTAAATACTATATGGGGAATATTTAACTGTGATCTCACAGCTTCCTCCAACCTTGAGAAAATAAAAGAAGGAATTTCCCATGTTTTATAGTGATTCTGCTGGACTTATTATCAAGGACTTGGCATGATTTAGACAGGCCACTTTGTATTAATACAGAGAAGTGCAGGACTCTCTTTGTCCTCCAGCAAACAGATGTAAGATTCTGAAATCTGAATATGCAACTTGGCAACATAAAAGGTTTTTCTACATGCACCAAAGAGAAATCATCAACAGTATCTCAGTGCTTTCCATTCCCTTTTACTTTCCTATGATAAAGTTAAAAAAAAAATTATTAATAAAGGTATCTATAACTATTCAACATGTATTAGCACACAAATAGAAGTAGCTGTGGATGTTGGAAGGATTTGGGGAATCTTGTTTCACAACTAGAAGCTCTGAACTCCACAAAGAGCCACGCTCAACTCCCTGCTCTGCAACAGAGAACCTGGCATCTCCCATCCTTTGCAAATCTTAGACAGCATTCTCCAAGCCACCCAGCCCTACTGACCATGAGCCAGGGCCTTAAAAACAGCAGCCCAGACACCTCTGCCACTGAAAATGTTCCACACATTAGGACTGCCTGAGATCACCGGATCTGCAGCCCAAGGAGCCTCAGTCCACAGTATTTCATACACAAGGGATCCCTCAGGGCCACAGACCTAAAAGGCTGACAAAGACAACAGGAAAAGATGTTAAAAACAGGGAACTTTGATAGAAACCTGCTAAAGTAATCAGAAGTCACTGAAAGATGTAACTTAGCAGAAAACGTTGCTTTCAGCAAGCACATGTTTTCTGACTTAAAAAGAAATACACACTCCTTGGGAAATTCTTGGCCCAGCACAACACTTAGAAATACTGAGTCTTCCTTACTCAGGAAAAGACTCTTCTCCCCATTTCTGAGGACTTAACATACACACATAATAGACAAGCACACATCATGAAGACATTGTTGCTGGAGCACAAATACAACTTTTCAGAATAGCTTACATCACTCAGTTTAAGTCAAGAAAAAATAGTTATAACTGAAGCATCAGTCTTGAAACATAAAGAATTGCACCAGCATAAGACACTCATATCCTGATTTCCTTAACATATTTATGGTGTGAAACAGGACCCATACTCATAGAATCATAGAATGGTTTGAGTTGGAAAGGACTTTACAGATCACCTATTTCCAATACTCTGCCATAGGCCGGGACACCTTCCACTAGATCAGGTTGCTCCAAGTCCCATCCAGCCTGACTTTGAACACCCCTAGGAATGGGGCATCCACAACCTTTGGGCACACCTGTTGCAGTGCCTCATCCTCACTCATCTTTGCAGTAACTTAACAAACCCACAAACAGCTTTGTTCTGAAATTCTTGTGGTGTCATTTCCACAAACATCACTTCACCAAAGTACATCAATGCACATGCATATGAATACACAGAGAAGCTCCTGCAGCAACACCTTGTGCAGCCAAAAAAAGCCACCATGACCATGTTATAGTGCACTGCAATTGTACTTTCATTTTTAAACATCCACCTATCCTTAGGGTTATTATCCCTCTTCATGGGTGCTAGAATTTATTTTTTCAGGTAACATATAACAGGTAATATAACAGGTAATTTGCTATGCAAGATTGAAGAATTAATGTGCTATCCATCCAAAAAAAAATGAGCCAACAGCAATATCTCAGGGTTTACAAAAAAGGGAAAGGGTCCCTTAAAAGAACTTAGCAAAGTATTGTGCAATTCATCCAGAAGAAGAAAAAAAGCCTCAGTATGGTGCAGTTCTCTCTTTTCCTTTTGATTTTTTTTGGTAGGATAAAGGCATCCCAAAATGTGCTCTAGCATGCATGCCATCTGTCCTGCATGATTTTGGGTGGGAGGGAAAAAGCAGTACAAGCCCTTAAAAATGCAGTCTCCACATCACAACAGGAAAAAGTGAAGGATATAAGAGCTGCTCATAAGCTATAAAAAAGTAATGCCAGCACCCTGAGTTGGAAGACAGAAATGGCATCAGACAAATCCCAGCCTACACTAAACCCCCAAACTCCAATATGCAGTGCTGCATTCTCCACCACAATTTCTTCCCCAAAGTCATACAATCCATCAGTCCCTCTTGTTTCACTGCTAAGTTCCCATGCTTTTGCTTATGTTTCTTTCTCCTTACACACATTTCCCACACTCATTTTCATTTCTCCCCTTGCAAACACTGCATCCTCCCCACACCCATTTTCTCTCCCCTTCCAAACACTGTGTCTTCTTCACATGGTCTTCTTCCACGTGTTATCCTCCAGGGCATTTAGACAAACACCCCAACCCACCTACTGACAGAAGGAGACTCTTGACTCTTCACTTCCAGTCTCTTTCTCCTTCATCACTCTGACTGTGTCTCCACTTATTCCCTCTATCCATGAAACACCCAACCTCTCCTGTCCTCTGCCCCAAATAATTTCATCTACCTCCCCATCCCACGTACTCTCAGTCCTTCCACACAGAACTCCAAACCTCCTGACACACCTGCCCCACACCATGCAGAGCTCCAATCCCTCACACACTAACTTCATCAAACCCAGGGCATCTCTCCCATCCTGCTCAGCTCTTTCCCCCCATTCATCCAGCTTCCCCTACCCCATTTCTGTCTCACCTTGCACAGCACACAGCACTCCTCCCCATGCACTGACTCTCCCATTTCCACTCTGTGCAGCACTAGCTCCACATGCACCATGCACATCTCTCCTTTGCACAACACATTTTCCAGTCCATCCCTCACACCCCTTTGCCCAGCACCCTGTCCCACATGCACCAATCCTGTACGCCCTTTGCACAGCATCCTTTCCCCTACACACTGTCCTTATCTTTCAGCACACACTCCTCCATGCAGCATCCCCATAACCCCACCCTTTGGCACAGCACTACCCTGTCCCTACACTGCCCACAGCCCCCTCACTCCTGTCCCTGAACCCACAGAATCACAGAATTGATTAGGCTGAAAAAGACCTGAGAATATCGAGGGCATCCTGTAACGCCACAGCTCCGTGACAACCAGACCATGGCACTGAGTGCCATGTCCAGTCTTTCCTTACACACCTCCAGAGTCGGTGACTCTGGGCCCTGGGCAGCCCACTCCAATCACTCCTTCTGTGAAGAATTTCTTCTTAATGTCCAACCTAAACCTCCCCATGTGCAGCTTAAGACTATGCCCAGCTCAAGGCTATGTCCTCTCATCCTGTCACTGTTTGCCTGGGAGAAGAGGCCGAGCCACACCTGGTTACACCCTTTTTTCAGGAAGTTGTAGAGAGCGACAAGGTCCCCCTTGAGCCTCCTTTTCTCCAGGCTAAACACCCCAGCTCCCTCAGCTGCTCCTTTTGGGACTTGTGCTCCAAAACCTTCAGCAGCTTCATTGCTCTTCTCTGGATCTGTTCCAGCACCTCAATGTCTTTCCTGAATTGAGGGGCTAAAACTCGGCATAGCACTTGAACTGCGGCCTCACCAAATGCCCAGCACAGGGGGACAGTCCCCGCCCTGGTCCTGTGGCCACACTATTCCTGATACAAGCCCGGACCCCACTGCCCTTCTTGGCCACCTGGGCACACTGGCTCACGTTCAGCTGCTGTCGAGCAGCACCCCCCGGTCCTATTCCTGTCCCTGTCCCTGACCCCACACTGCCCACAGACCCCTCACCCTGTGCCCGCACAGCCCCTCATGCCACGTCCCTGTGCCCCCCACACACCCC
>VXBX01005675.1:9865-23888 GCA_013400415.1 Scytalopus superciliaris
TTATAATAATCTAGCCATTTTATTTTATTTTATTTTTACCTCATTCTCTTTGTTCCCTTTAAAAAATAGCTTGTGTTTCACAGTATAATGAATGATGTTATCTGAGCAGCACTCTGTCTTCCTTGGCAATATAAGACGAGTTCAAGACTATTGAAGAGAAACAAGTCTTTCAAATTCCTAGTTGCAACCTTTCACCTTTGCTCCTTGGTCTCATGAAAGACTAGAGTAGAAACTGAGTTAAGCTTTTCAGTGCCAAATAACCTCAGCTACAGATCTCATTTTAGAGTCATCAGGAGTGTCACTCAGAAGACAGACTCTTTGACACTAAGAAAAAAAAGAACATGTATTTTGAGCATCACAAGAGGCCTATTGTTGCTGATTGCTAGAAA
The DNA here is from genome assembly GCA_013400415.1 of Scytalopus superciliaris. Lineage (NCBI taxonomy): Eukaryota > Metazoa > Chordata > Aves > Passeriformes > Rhinocryptidae > Scytalopus > Scytalopus superciliaris. The sequence continues at coordinate 10,255 of VXBX01005675.1, forward strand.
GGGAGAGAGCGAAAGGAGGGAGGGAAGGAAAAGAAACAACAAAACAAAGCAAAAAATCCCACAAAAAAACCTTCAGAGGCTTTAAAGGAGCTTTAGGCTTTGAAAAATAAATAAAGTATTGTGTTTGAAATCCCTTTGTGCATTACAACAAAGACATAAAAGTTTATCATAGAATAAAGGTCTGGCAAATTCAGCAAATATATCTGTGGAAATGTAGCTTACTAAGTGTTGCAAATAAAAACCCCCCAAAATTAAAAAAATGTTGAAGTGAAGTTTGCCATCTGGGTTTGAAGGTTATTAGAGTGTTCTTTGTTGGAAGATGAGCTTTTTCAATTAATGACTATGTAGATTTAGATCAGTAATTCCTTTAGTAATTATACTCTGTGTAAAGAAGGAATTATAAGCCTTGTAAGCATGTTCAGTTCTATCAAAGTAGATTTGTGCAAAACACTGAATTAAAAAGATAGTTTATCAGTAGTAGTTCACATAATAGATATGTCAGTCATTGTATCCAGGGAGTCACAAGCACAATGCAGACTTGATTTTTACCTAGTAATTAGATGAATTCCTTACTTTAAACATATATTTTTTACTTGACAGGTTCTGAACCATTTGGTTTAGTAAGCTGAGGAAGAACAGAATGAATGGAATTGTTTTATTATCGAATTGACCATAATTTATATTATTCGTCGTGTTTTTATTGAAACATTTTCAGCTTTCAGTGTGTTACCATCATCAGTTCCCTTGTCCTTTTAGTACTTGAATCTGAAATAGTGTTTTGGAAGAATCAGCTGAACATTATAATTTTATTTTTCTTCTGAGTGAAAGAACATGTTCCAAACAAATGTTTCCAGATAAACTGCAGGAACTCATATATATTCATTTTACAAAGGCTGGCATCTGCTTCACTCACATGGCTATAATAGCATTCAAATGAAACACCAGACCATTAATTCAGCAGAGAAATAAATTAGTCCAAAATATTTACAAAAGAAGATAACAGGAGCTACTAAATGAAATTCAATTGTACCTCATCTTTTGGGACTTATTTCTTAGCTTATTCCACAGGACAGATTAATGTGAAAGCTTGTTATAAATCTGCTCCCACTGACTTCAGTCACTCTGAATGGTGCCAGAAAATAAGAAAATATGATGTGTTTTCAGAAACAGATGAATAAAAAGGGTGTGTGGCCAAACAGGAAATCAAACTGCATTTGTTACCAAAATAATTGAAATCATTTTCTTTAGCTTTAATATTAGCTTCTGTTTCTCTGTCACCATAATATTTGGCTATTTTTCCTCTTATTATGTTTCATTTAATTTAGTAAATTCAGCACTTGTTAACTAGAATGGATGCTGATTTTTTCACCCATTGTTCCAGTACATCTGCACGATCTTGAGCATGTAATACTAAGGGGTGAGCCAAGGGTCCTGCTTCTCTCTAGTCTCTTGTAAGGCTTAGTTGCTTTGCTTCTGGTTGTATCTCCCCTCCCCCTCAAATTTTTTACCCCTGCATGATTAACAAGATCCTAAAAATCCAAAATTCTTTAACATTATTTGATTATGTATCATAGAAAAGAAAAGCAAGTTCCTTAAGATGAGTACTTTACCACAGTTAATCAAACATGCGCAGCCTAAGGGACTCCAGTTCTTCCTTGGGGACACTATATACTCTGGTCATTTAATTTACATAATGCCAACATCAGTCCTTTCTTCTAGTTTCCTGTAGAGTAATCTATGTTACGGCTTTCTCTTTTCCGTTACTTTCACCTCTTTTTCATTATTATTTATTCAATATGGACATTTTTGCACACAGATACACAACTTTTTATATGCAGTTCTCGTGTGACCACATAAAAAACTGAAGTATGATTACTGAACTGCTGTATTAAATATAAAAATAGAAAAAAAAATTAAAAATATCCCCAGATATTATCATAAGTTTAGAATGTCTCATGACTCTCATATTAGTGGAGTCATTGGCACCTGTGAAAACAGGATCCAATTGAAGGTGTTATTACAAGGGAAATAGTGGTTTTGAAAGTCTTTTTTTCCAGGCTTTTTGTGCTGTTAACATTGAATACGATTTTGCTAGAGATTGTCTGTAGTATTCAATACATTTTGGAAAAAAAATAAATACAACTACTATTTCCTTGGTAATTCCCAAATCCTAGATTTAAAATGTTGCTAGTTGCACAACAAAAAAGCACAATTGACATGAAAGTGCAGAAAGAATCTCACTGAGTTTGCTTTTCAATACTAGTATGTAACTCTGTCTCTTGGATATCAAAGTAAGTCTAAAAGCAAGTCATGTTCTGTAGAGGATTGGCAGGCTGATGAGTCTTTTTGACAATTAAATTTATCTCTGTCTCACACTCTTTTATTTTGAACCTTTTCAGTCTCAAAAAAAAAACCCTCTTAAACATCAGCTCTGTTTCAACCAGTTTTACCCTATTTTTTTATAGTAAATAATTTTAATATATTCTATATGTTAACAATTTCAGAAATTAAATATTCTTCTATTCTCCACTTTTTGTTTGTTTTTTGTTTATTTTAGGTCATATTTTCATGGGGTAAACTGAAGAGTAATGAGGAAAAATTAAGGTCTGGAATAGCAAGTGTATTAATGTTATTAATAATCTATACTAGCCTATTTTGATTAGTTATTTAATTTTAAAATCTTTGTTTTACACATTTTTAGAATTATGCATGAACTTCTAGTCAATATTGAGTATTTTTCTTTCATAACATTTTGGAAAAAAAGATTAAAAAATGCTTCATGTCCTTGGGTAGATATTGTTATGGGTTTACACAGACCTCATTAAAATAAAAAAAAAAAGGAATCTGTAAAACTATTTTTTGTCACTGTGTCCCATCAGGAAAATATTGTGATATATTCTCAGGTCTTTAGGATATATGAAATGGCACTTCTTGAGACTAAACTATGTGTTTGTGAAGTGGGAGAGGTAGTGAATAGAAACAACCCAACCTAATACATGCTCAGGTTTTGGCATGATTTGAAGCCCAGACAAATCCCACACAACACTGTGTGCTCAGGAGTGGAGAAACATTTCAAGTTATGAGTAGAGAAAAGTTAGGAGCACTTCCAGAGGTAAAGGAGGATCTTAATTACGAGAAGAAACAAATGGAAAGGAAAAAAAAAAAATCTTCCCTAAAAAGTAGTTTCTAGGTCTTTCTGTTTTTTAAAATAGAAATATTTCATTTTCAGTGACAACAAGTAAATATGTTCTATCTCTTAAAAGAAGAGAGATTATGGTAACATCCGCAGGTCATCTTTTTATGTTCTTTCATATCCTGCAACAAGACAAGTTCAATACACAGAGAACATGTATGGAAAAAATTACATTAGTTGTTTTAATACTCTGTGTTGATACAAGTTGCTAACCACATGATAGCAGTCATAAGTTCTAATGCCATTTTTGAACAAAGTGGAAAAGAAAGGTGGGCTGGTTTGTTTGTTTAAAATAGACATAACATTTACTAAGGCTTACTGTCATTTCAGGGAAAAAAACAAACAACTGACTTTTTGGTTCATGTCTGTTTCAAAAACTAAATAAAATCAGGTTCTGCCTATATCTTTGTTCTTTCATAGAAATGCTTAATTTATAACAACTAGATACTTAAATATTTCTAACTGGTACATTTTGACAGTTGTTACAGGGAACAGGTTCCTCTCAGACTTTTAGGTGCGGTCCTGAGAGGAAGGTGGGGGAGGGTAGAAAGAAAGGGACACACTCCTGGGAGTGAGATGGGTGCTGCCGGGGCGAGCACGAAGAAAGAGTTTTATTCTGACTGGTACAACTTAAATAGGGTCGGGGGGCTGGGTCCTGACCCCAGGAGCACCCTGGGAAGGTTTCTGGGAAGGGTCTGGGCCAGCCCCAGCCATACAAGGCAAGACCCTTCAAAACTGGGAACACAGAGAGGCAGGTGTATACCATATAGGGGAATGGTACCCTGTTGCAGGCAGGGACCAATCAGGGACGGGACAAGCCAGGCACGATGGAACATTCTAGCAGGAACACACAGTTAAACAAAGGGAAAGCATATAGAATGATAAAATCCTCAAACTTCGTACAGATTTCAAACTGCAAACAGTCCTTAACATAGCAAGAGTCCATACAAACACAGCAAACAGTTCTCAGAGCTCAGGCAGTCACAGATCTGTGCTGCCTTCCACAGCTAATCCCTCTTCTCTCCTCCAACATTTAGGAAGTTCAGAAAATCAGATTCCACAAAAGATAGCTAGCATTCCACAAGAAAAAAATATGTGTATATCAGTTTAAGATCATTTAGGCACAGCCCACCACTTTTTGATCTCACACTTCACCTTTGTCTTTTTTCACTACATATATCTTTGAAATGAGATTAAACACACAGATAATGCAAACTAGAGGACACTTGTGTGTTTAACATGTGGGGTTTTTTTCCCCTTGCCTATATTATTGCAATGGATGTATTATTGAAAACAGGTATAGTAAATAAAAAGAATACTAGTCACTAAAATAGGAATAGATTCTCTTGAAACAGAAGCAGTACTCTATTCCAGATAATGCAAGAGCATTTTTATACCTTTCTCCAAGTGCCCTCGGATGCCAAAGTACTTTCCGAATTTTGGTTTTCAGTCCAATAATAAGGCATTTAAGTAAAGTGGTAACAGCATTTGACTGATAATGCTATCAACAATATCAATTGTCATTGAGGTTGAAATAACTTATGTTTCATTTGAATCTTTCTGTTTGAGTACGATTCAGTTCCTTAATGGATAACCTAAGTCTGATGAAGGAAGAAAGAATTTTTCATCAGTTCTACCCTTTCTTCTCAAAAGCTTCTAATCAAAATTAGATGAATGAACACAATTTATTCAGTAGTGGCTTTTATTTTTACCCAATATTTGTCTGACACAGACAGTTTTGGTCTGTCTGGCAATATCTGTTTAAGGAATGTCAAGAACTAATTTACTAAGGACTTCCTGATCAGCAGTAAAACAATTTCCTAAATTTAGGCTGACAACACACACAATTGTTGCTGGACTCTTACTTTTCATTTTAACATCCCAATAAATTTATTTTGTGTGTGTGCTCTAGGGAACAAATTTAGCCATTTTATGAGAAAATTAGAGAATAGGAGAAATATCTTCAATAAAAGGACACAGGAGTATCAAGTTTTCTCCTACATTTCATGCCAATGAATACTGACTCTCTATTCTGAGTATGTACAAAGCCAGTCAAGAATTATTAATTTCACACACAAGAATTGCACATTCAGTGTAAACTACTTCCATAAGCTGGAATTTCTTTTGGGTTTTTTTGTTGTTTTGCTTTGTCCATGTGGTCCATCATATTGAGCTTCAGCAGTGAACAACCAGTGATAAGACTTTCATTTTGATATTGAGCCCTTGTAAACTTAAAAATGAGCAACAGTCTTATATGCACATGAATCTACCGCTGCCTGTTATGAAATCCCCAGGTTGGACAGGACCCTGAGCAACCTGGTCTAGTGGAAAGTGTTCCTGCTCATATTAGGAGGCTGGAACTACATAATCTTTAAGATCCTTTCCAGAAAAAGTCATTCTATGATTTTATGATTCTATGAAATTAGGATTTCTCTATGGACTATTTTAACAAGAAGCCAAGTGAATTATTCAAATCAAATGAAAAAGTTGCACACTGAGTTTTTAATATAAGTACTTATGACTCTAATCCTGAAAAAAGGGAAAAAAAAAAAAAAAAAAATAAAAAAAAATAAAAAGGAATGGATAAACATCTTTACAACATCACCAAAAAAAGTTTTTTTTTTTTGTCAAAAGCATCATCCATGGAGCTACAGTGTCCAAAGAGAAGTGCGAGGGAGATCACACTTGAATTTCCTGGTCCTGTGACAATGTACATCTCAGTATTTTTGCCTTCATACTCTCAGATTTATTTATAACTGTTTATATTAAGAATAATAATGACCCCTAGGTCAGCCATTTCCTGCCACTTAATCACTGTGTGCATGAAGAGCCTAAGGCAAAGCCTGTGGGACACAGCTCCTCTCGCTGGCGACTGCCTGCTCATTAGAAACTGCTTTCTTTGTCTGGTATCACTCCTTAATTTAAGGTCTTTGAGAACTTCAGAAAGCTGAACTGTTGTTTTGTTTTGCTTTTTCCAGTACTAATTCCAACAATAAATCATTACCTGTGATCTCTCCAATTAATGTTTAAAGCATCCTTGAAATACACAAAAACAAACAAACAAACAAACAAAATCAATGTCTGGTATATTTTGTTTTCTCTTTCCTACAAATTTATGTCCACTATCACATCAGAAGAGAGACAACAATTGTTTTCAGAGAACAGTACTTTTCAATTTATGTACTTCTACATAGAAACCTTGTTAACCCCTGGAACATATTAACCCAGGACCTTTTGACTAACAATCTATATAAGAGGAAAGTGCAATAAACGCATTGAGGGCAGCCACGTATTATCTGGCAACATAGGGCTTCTTTTTTTTGCTTTGATCCCTAATTCAAGATTTGCTTATGCCACAAAAATTTAGATTTTATATTCATCCTTAGATGCCAACATTAAAAAATAATTGTGATTAGATGTGCTTGGGGAGAAAGTCTTTATGGTTTAATATCATTGCTCAGCATTTTAGATTCTGAGAATGAGGCTTTAAAGCAGTCAAGCTCCTACTGAGCATCCATAGCTTTGTGGTACAAAATCTATTTCTGAGTCCATAATTGTTTAGGATAAAAAAAAGAAAGAGGGTTACACAGTTCCTTTATAGCTTTAAAGGGCAGTTCATTTTGTATTATTCTTAGAAGGGAAAAGATTTTTATATAATGTAGAAAGTTTATAGAAGTGATTCTCAAGAGCATCTGAATTTACTGCACCACAGAATAAAATTTGCAATTCTTGAAAATAAAGTTATCTGATGCCATGTTTAACTACCTTAAAGTGCAATAATTTATTAATGCGTCTGTAATTCCGTCACTTCTTCATTTTAAAGGCTGACATTTGTAGTCATATTTGTTCAGTTAAGCTACTTAGTTTAGTATAACCTTCTGTTTGTAATTTTCTAGATTTCTAAAAGGAAAAGCAGTAGACGAAAATGGCTATGCAAAGTTTCCTAAAAACTCCGTAGAAGCACAGTCTTCTCTAGAACAAACACTGATTTCTGTTTTAGTGGCACAAATGTAAACCATAATGCACCGTACATTGTGCAGGCTACTTTTTGATGGAAAATAAAGTGTCATTTTTGACAGTTAACTCCATAAAAAGGGATTTATGACATTTAGGGGTCTTGAATTTGGTATTGCCTTGTGCTTCTGCCTGTCTCTTGGTATTAACCTTATCTTCTTTCTGTCTTGGCATCTCCTTTTTTCCCACACTGTTGTTTTTTGGTTTTTTTTTTTAATTGTTTATTATTTTCTGTTTTGCATTCCCGCACAGGACAGATTGGTTTCGCGTTCCAAATTAAGTTCCCATCTGATCAACTCTCTAAAATGTCCAGCCTTCAACATAACTTCGCTGTATTCCAACAAAACTGAGAGGTTTCTCCTCATTTTTGTAGACAAGGAACAAAGGGACAGAAAGGACAAGACTGTTCCAGTACAGAGAAAAATCCAAACATTTTTAATAGCCTTGCCTTGTATATTTTTGTGTATTTAGATTTATAGAAGTTAGCAAAGCATCTACATTTAATCAGAACTTCACTGATATACTAAAATGCATATTTTTTACCTTGGAGAATGTTTTATCCCTCACACCAGTTCTACATTCCATCTCTTGGCTTCTAGGGCTTCCTAGACAAGCAATTCATATAAATTTTTCATGTAAACAAATTTGTGTTTTGTTCCTTCATCACATTTTACTGAGATTTTCCAGAAAGACTCATCTCAGGGCAAACTGCTTAAAAGCAACTGAAAATATTTAATAGGAATTCTGATTGTACAATGCCATATTATAACAAATATGCAGATTTGTCTTGAAAAGGTCAGCATTGAAGACGAAGTTTTTCCTTGAGATCTGGCATAGTTCTTTTCATGCACTTACAATGCCTTCATGTTTAGATGTACAAAGCCTGGAAGATGAAAAGAACTAAGGAACTTTTCCATAAACAAGTTTTTTTCCTGACATTTGTGATGGTCTGTAAGCTGGTGACAAACCAGATCTGTAATAGTTTTACCATTTCCATAATCAGCACAAGGAAGAGAGTCTTACATATTCAGTGACAAATAACCTCTCCAGTCTCTTCTTGAATACCTTCTAGTCATCTGTTACCTTTTAAGGAATTATAAACCTGAATTTGTTTGTGAAGATGTCTGTTTGTAAGCCATGCAAACTCTGTTCTAATTATCAGTGTAATCAGCAAATGATTTACTTCAATTCTTCCCAACAGCTTATTTTTCTAATAAATAAAAAATTAAATAGTTTTGTTGACTCCAAACAATCCCTATTTATTACTGTGTCTGTACTGTAGAATGCATCTTGCTGAAAAGTTGGAAAAATTTGCCCTCACTGAGTTCCATGCCGTGGGGGTTAGATTGCCACAAGCACATGCTCAAGCTATTTTAAAGCAAAATCACACACCTTTATTCTGTGCTGACCCCTGGAGAGCAGACATATGCTGTAACATTTAGTCACAAGCAATATGAAGTCATTGAAACCCTTTAAAGTTCAGAAAATTCCACTTCTTAGTTTCTCAATCAATATTAATTATACACCTGGTCTTTTCAAATACATCTTGTGCACTTACAGGCATGATTTCCTAAGCTAAATATGCAAAGGAAAACAGTGCAAGACACATTTAAAAACTACACTCTCAGCAGTCAGTGGAGTTGAAAAGACTGTCCTTGATGCATATTTAGAATTTTCATCAACCCGTACAGGACTAATTTAAGATTGCTTTGTAGTTCCAAGAGAATTTAGCATGGAAGCTGGTGCTAAAGTAGTAATAATCTATTAAAATGATCTTTTAGACTTCATATGAGTCCAGATAATCTTAAAACACTGCTAATTACTCATACTTTTAAAATTTGTTCCTGTCAGCTTTCCAAGATCCTAACACATGCTGGGAAACATTAGGGTAGGAGGGGGAGAGCTTAAAATAAAAGTTATTTTAAAAAGTTAAAATAGAATTATGAAGCCAATATGTTTCAAAATTAGGAATACACAGCTACATTTTGCCTTCATAAATAGTTTATATGGAAGAGGACATATGGAGCAAAATGTTAAAAAAATACTTGCTCTTTGTTTGACAAAACATCCCATAATCATGTAATGTTAATCTTTATCCAGTGCAAGCCATATTGTCATATGATGTCAACACGATGGAGGCATTTGCAAACCAAGAGCAAAAAATTGTAGCTCACTTAGATAATGCATGGAAAGCATATTGGTTTGCTATACATGCACATTCTGAACACAGAAGAGTACACCCAGGGAAAACAATTGATTTTAGTATGAACTTGGCGATAGTGCTTGGAACGATGGACTATAATGCTATACAGCTTCTTCAGCTTTCTCTATTTGAAAATATCCTCATCTCTTCAATACTTCTATTTGCATTACTATACATAACAGGATACTCAGTTTCCTGTAAGAAAATAAGAATGAAGGCCACTTGAATATGAATGATTGAGTTATTTATTTTCCTGTAAAATGTTAGTATTCTTAAGAAGGTATCCAAACATGAGGGTACTGGTTATAATAGATTTACTATTACATTTCTGCAAGAATTGCTCCTTCAATGGAAGAGTGTTTATTTTATTGTTTGCTGTTACATACACACATGTTAATAGAGCTGAATGTTTGGATAGAATTGGGGCTGCTCTGTAATAATTGATAAATATTTGATATAAACATGGTTATTGGGATCTTTAATTCATAGTTTTAGTGAGCTAAATCAGCACTTCTGAAGATAAGAAAGCAGAGAAAGCAAACTGTGATTCACTCTAGCAAACATTTGGGATATTGTTATAAGCCATGACACTAACCCTGCTTTTATATGAACTCAACAATTAAATTCAGACAGGCAGCCTGGCTTCAAAACTGTAAAATAAAAGAGAAAAGACTGAATAAAAAAAAAAACATGTCCCAGTGTAATAAGGTCAGGCAGACAGTAGAAACTTGGGTGTGAGTCAAAGGCCCTTGAGAGAAGAGGTAAGTGAGAGAGCAGCACCAAGGCAAGCTGAGCCACTGCAACAGTAAGCTGATGACAAAGGAGCCACTTCACCCTTTCTGCTCCTGCTCCCAGCTCCTCAGCACCAATTGCCCCCTTTGTCGCAGCAGCATTGCTCTTCTGTGTCCACAGTAGAGTCATTCAGAGAACTAAATGAGCAGAAACAAAATCTCTGCTGTTATGTAGTTTGGTCTCAGTTGAACTAGCTCCCTTGAGGCTCCAGTGAGTACCTGAGTTTGTAAGCAAATTATTAGCCGGTGGAAAGGTAGGGAGACTGCTCCTTTCAACCACAGTTGAGACTTTACTGAAACCTAAAAAGAACACACCTCTGGATGTACTATGCATTTGCAAAAAAGCTAAAAAATATGTTTCTAACTGTAACTTCTGCTAGGATAACAGAAGTGAAAAAGGCCATCTTCAGTACTGTCAGACACTCCTGATGACAAGTATTGTGATTACTCACCTACTAAGGTCAGATGAATCAATGCTGACACAGATCACTGTATCTTAAAACCTAATTTAAGGCTGGCAAAAAAAATAGCATCATTTAATCTCATGCAAAGTAAAGTCACAAAATTGAGACTCTAGGGAGGTAACTTAGAGAGAAAAAAACATGGCTAAAAGAGCAACACTGATGTGAAAGTTTACATTTAAAAGACTTGTCTACTGCAATTTTCATGCTAAATTTATATACTGATAATTATGTATGAATGCTGAATGTGCTTTTATGAGCAAAAATATCTTATAGCCACACCTGTCTCCTAAGGGAGCTATCAGAGCTGTAAAATCTCCACCAGAGTTTAAACTTTTTGGAAGCACAAGACTCCTAAAGCAAGTTTGCATGTGTCCCTGTGCACAAAGGATGATAGTAAGAGATATGGTGGATGTCCTTTCAGAGCATATATAAAACTGAGATATATAGATGTATTTTTGTAGTTGAGAAAAGCCTGTGCCTGATGAAAACTGAGGGGACAAAAAAACAGCTTTGAGATGGTATATGAATTTGCTGGTGTGGGGCAAAGTTCCTCTCAGTTCATAACTCTGCAATAAAACGTGTGTACAGTGTCACAAAGTGTAGTTGTCCTGTAACTCAGTCCTGCATAGGAGTCAGCACTCAAAAGTCAATTCCTGCCAAGGCTGAGTACATGTATGAATTCAATATATGATCACAGTGCACTGCTGAAATCTCATTCATTGAAGTAGGTTCATTAAAAAAAGTTGTGTTTAGTCTGAAAACAGCAGATCAGGACTGGAGTCTGGGACAAAAATAAGTCCAGGAAAGACAATTCTTGTAGACACAGAATCACTGACTAGACTTTGTCAGTTAGAAACATCTCTCCAGCCATCTGAGGTCCCATGGGCAGCAGACGTCTCTCTCTTGGTTTATCATGGTGTCCTGTTTCCAACCAGGACAGGGATAAATTTTTACAGTAACCAGGAGGGGGCATAGCTAAGGACATGTCATTGCCATGGGTAGGGGAAAAGGGGTCTCTCTGGGTTGGGGTAACATGGCTGCAGTTCGGTCAGGGACTCCTCAGTGAGCATTTTGCATGTGAATAATTCTCTTTTGTACACTTTTGTAATTAGTATTGTTGCTGTTACTGTTTGTTTTCTTAATTCATTGCTGTTTTCAGTAAATTGTTTCAAAGGAAGATCTTTTGTTCTTCCAATTCTCTTCTCCAGCCCACCTCAGGGGAGTGGGAAGTGGGGAAGAGGAGCGTCAGTAGCACATGCTTTTAATGGGAGCACTAAACTGGAGAATACCATTTCTAAACCATGACACACATAAATTCCAAGTATCATTCCTCTGATTTCTGAAAGAACACATTTCTTGAGCAGCAGACTCTTAGGGAAAGATCACAGTGAATAGCGTTGCCAAAGCAGCTGTCTGAGGGTACTACTATTCAGATATATCTGGTATGTATAGAACACACTCCTAACACATTTGAGGAATGGGAGAAATTCTTTAAAAAACACTAGCTCTAAAACACTATGCTAGAAAATATATATGTAGCAGATCTTTCAAGAGAAGAATTAATGAAACTTAATTTCTTATATGTTGGGATTTTTTATCATTTATTGTTCTTTCATTGACAATAAGACATTTTACTTAATATCTTTGAAAATTCACGATGTCTTTCCTCTGTAGGGATTCTCTGGCATATTGTAGGGGATAAAGAAACATCACTGGATTGCAATAGCAGAACCTGTGTTTTTTAACAGCTTGTCTGTTTTCATGAAGCCAAATACTTCCACTTTTTTCTCATGTTTCAATGAAAACCTTTCTGGTGGGTAAAAGATAAACATATTTGCTGACATATGTAGCATTGGAACAACCTCATGTCCTCAAGAAAACAGGCTAAAAACAGTGTGCTTTGAAGAAGCTTTTCAGAGCACCAACAGGACTTGCCTCAAAATAATTCCAGGTCAAAGAATATTCATTCCAAACATAAAACAAATAAAATAAATACAGAAATAATGAACACTGAACATAGAGGCATTTGTCTATTTCAGAGTGGTAAAGATTTGCCCATATTTTTATGGAGGACCTCTCAGTACTAATTTGTCCCAAACTCATTATCATTGCCAAAAAATGTATTTGGTGTTCATTTCACTTGTGAACTTGTACTTTTTTTATACACATATTTCACCTGACATCTGAATTAACACCTCAGACAATGTTTGTGAAAGCAGACATAGTTGATAACGTGATGAGGCACAGCAAAATGTAGAGCTAAATTCTGTACATTGAAAAGGAGTTTAATAACGCTACTCTGTCTCAGATGAAACATAAAACCTCACAGAATAATGCTTCTCCATGAAGAGCAGAGATGACAGGCAGGGTAAAGAATATAAGCCACATAATGGGGACAGTTTTAGTTCTATCCAGTAAATCCAAGCTTGGCAATGATTACTAAAGTTATGATCCAAGATAAGACCCTAAGGAAAGTGATTAAAGCTGTTAGCACAGAGTGGCCAGTGCAGAAAATGTTACCAATTCAGAGCAGAGATTTTGCTGCTGAAGGGATTTTCCTTTCAAGAACCAGATTAGTTATCCCAAATGTGTTAGAAAAAGCATTTTAAAGAGATTGTGTGAAGGCCACTACAAATGGCAAAATCAAAATGAAAAATAAGATCTCCTTCAAACTAGTCTCAAATGAACAGTGATAAGAAGAAACCTATAAAACCTTTCTTCCAGCAAGACACATCAAGACAAAAGCCTCACATAAACAGCAAAGGAAAACTAGTGCTGTGAAGTAAGCTAAATATGGACTTGTTCATTTTGACTAGGTATATGCAGTCTGTTCTCTATTATTTTTCTAATTCTTGAAATAACTTCCCTGGATGATCTTAAAATTTAAAATATGATTGCACATTTTGAGTCTGGTGTGGTTTTTTTGTTTGGTTGGTTTTGGGGGTTTGTTGTGGGGGTCTTTTTTTTTT
>VXBX01005675.1:23924-68325 GCA_013400415.1 Scytalopus superciliaris
TTTTTTTTTTTAACTTGTTTGGTGGTTTGTTTAGAGGTTTTTTTGGGGGGTGAGTGAGGTGTTTTTTGGTTTGTTTTTTTGTGGTTTGGTTTGTTTGTTTGCTTGCTTGCTTTGGGTTGGGTTTTTTTCTTTTTTTGAACTAGAAGATTTCATACTACAGTCACTTCCTAAAGGGTATAAGATGAGAAACATTAACTCTCATGGGTGTTTATTATCCAAAGGTTTGATAAATATGAAACCCAGAATTTAGTAAATCTGGACAAATGGCTTTACTTTTGGATTATAGAACCTTATTGATTGGGCTTAATCGGTGTTGAAAGGGACCTCAGAATGTCCCTAACTCAAATCAGGGTCACATATGAAGTTAGACTAGGCTGCTCTTGCCCTGGAAAGCATAGTATTCATAGCTCAAAGAAGATCTGAAAATTTAGCACTCAGTTGCTGGAGTGATTGACCAAACTTATCTGGGTAGTATGACTGGTTGACTGTTTATATTATCTGGTAAAAGAGAACATTAAAAATTACAGTTTTAAGTGGTTTACAGCATATGAGAAAAGGTTGACGGTACCTAACTAAAAGGCTGAATGTAATACTTTTTTTTTTTTTTTTNNAAATGCTTAATGTTATTCTTTTTTTTTTTTTTTTTAGGGATTGTTAAAAATATGAATTATTTCTATGAGTTAGAAGCTGCAGTCTTTAGAAGACAGTAGTTCTTACCCAAGAGCTGTGAATGTTATAAGACAACATGCTTTGCATCCATCATAACAAACCATACATTTGGTTTATGTAACAAAATAAACTCACAGCTACTGTTAATAATAAAACTGAATAGTGCTGAGTGTTTATAAAAATACTTCAAACATTACACAAGAAAAATATGATTGTTATTTTTCCCTTGTCATTTGCATCAGTTTCATGTCCTCATAGTGTAAGGATTTGGAAACCAGTGACAATAAGTTAGTATGGGATAATTAATGAGGCAGTGTTGTGTCTCTGATAACATTGCAGCAGCCTTTGCTTGTAATGACACTTCAGTGCTGAGGTCAGTAAGTCTTAATAGTGGATTTGTAGAAAGATAGCAAGAGGAAAATTTGATATTTCACTCCTTCTATTAAGAAAAATAAACTGGTCAAGTCTATATTGCAGAAAGTAAGAAACTGCCAAGTTTTCCACTTTAGAACTAAATTAATTAATTTGTCATCTGATTAACACTTTTAAGGTATTTGCCTGGCTAGCCTGTTTCCAGAATGTAAGTTAGCATCTCTTCATGTTAACATACTGTGTCACATTGTCTTGCCAGCCCCCTCAGAGTTAATTCTGTAATGTGTGCATAATATTCTTCATAGTGGTTGAATGTTATCTCAATAAATCTGACAGAAAACAGCAAATAGAGGAGAAAAAATTGTCCTTATGAAGCATTACAATACCAACATGGAAGGTAATTAAGTTTTTATTGCGTGTTTACTTTCAAGATGTTTAAACCAATGTTTTTATCTTGTTTTCAGAATGGAAATATATGGACTTTAGAGCCATGCATGACCATTCTGAATGACTATAAGCTATCTGAATGTCCTTATACAACTTTTACCATTATGGAAGATAAATGCCTCCAAAATATTTAGCCAGTTAGTTAAATCAATATTTTCTTTAAAAAATATGTAGCAGAATGTCTAAATGACACTCATCATACTTACAAAGCTCAAATAGTCATCTATATCTGATTTGTCTCCATGAAAATACAGGATTTTAACAAAGAAATTTTCTGTTTGCCTGAGGTATTGGAATTTGTTTTGACTTTCTACGTTGTTTCCAGTCCCACAGGAATCCACCATCTCTGGTTGGCACAATGTAGTACAATTTTTAATTCATTTGCTTTCCTGGATTAATTTGCTTTTATTTCTTTTAACAAAAACATGAAAACAGGTGTCTAGCCATATATGTTAATTCAAATTTCTTTACATTTTTCATCAGCTGAGGGAACTATTCTTAGTGTTTTACACAAATTGCAGCTCAGTTGCATGATGCCTATTTGAATTCCAGCAACTTTAACTGAATATATTGTAAAACCGGAATAGAGAGGAGAGAAGGAGAACATCTTCACCCTGTTGAACTTTGCTACAGTGCTGTGACTAGCATTTAAAGAACAATGAAAGATTAACTTCTTTGGGTAATGGTAGGTTGAACAAATTTCTGTGTGTTATTATATATATATTTCCTTTGTGTTATTGCTATAGTGCCCCTTAGACTCATACTTTAGTTTCCTTCTCTCATAAATGGAAGAGGTTAAGCATTTTACTACTTCAGTTGCTCTCTATAGTATCCCTTGCTGAGTACATTTATGCTTGCTGTCTTGCAAATATTGCATACAACAGAAACTTGTACAAAACCCCAAATACACAAGGTTTTTAGAGATATGGTCAGGTTATAATAGCAGTAAAATGTTCACATGACACAGACAAGACCCTCAGTATGAAAAATAAACTTTATGTAGAGGACTTTGTTACCATTCTTGGGGTTTGTTTTTTTAGATTAATTTTTGCNAGTCTAAATTGGAGCTTTAGCTGCTCTTACAATCAGATTTAAATTGTGCATGCCATCTCACTTTAATATTTTTCATTTAGTAATTTAAATGTCATTTCTCAGAAACAAATAGCCAGGACAAAAGGAAACTATTGCATAGTTGAATGGTGTTTAAAGGCATGGAGATAAACAAAGTCCATTGTAATTATGCCAGGGGCATAATTTTGACTGTTCTGCTCTGCCTTCTATAATTAGTTTTGAAAGCAAAGACTGTTACATTAAGCCACAAAATGAAGTGGAAGAGCAGAGTTTATTAGAGATTAATAAAGTCTCCATGAACATTCCTAAAAAGCTACTGAACCCTTAAGTATAGATTATAGGTCAGAACACATTGCCAGTGCTTTCTCAGAGGGCAAGAAATTGAGTACACTATATCTATTAACTAAAATGAGAGTGAATAGAGGGCTGTCGAATGTTAATGGAAGATTTTAACAAATTACATCAGAAAAAAAGATATGTGGTATTTTTATTACAACATTTAAATGTATTTTTAAGAGTCTTATAACTGTGATGTTTTAAGACAAAATCCACAGTCCTCATTACTGAAATTCATTGCAGCAATATGTGCATATTTAAGTGGCACTGCTCATTTATAAAGACGTTTAAATGTAATTTTCTGAAAAAATCGCAACTATATTACCAAACTATATTACCAAAGTATATAAAATCCCTACATTTAAAATGGTGTCTCTTTCCATCCAGTGACTTTATAAAGAGAAGTGTCAGCTAGCCATGTTTTCACTTTTCCTTTCATAAACAGTAGACTGAATACAAAAATCTATAATGACATTCTGTAAGCTTTTTGGGGTTATACATTACTGCAAGCCTTGATCACTGCATTGTAAAGAGCAATATCAAAGGAAAATGGATACCTAGTAGGGAGAAGAGAATTTAACATTTCCTTCTTCTTGAGCTGGAAGATGCTCTTATGAGCATCTTAACAGGTATATGTGAAATGTTTCTCTTCTGCTTCAGTCTTTTAATTATTCTGTTTCCCATAATAAAATTTTCCCTGTTGACAAAGCTTATTTCCAGGCAACTGCTTGAAGTTTTCAAAAGATCAGAAGGAAATTGTCCTGTACTTTTTGAATGCATTATCAAAATAGCAGACTTCAACCAAACCATTCTTACCTTGTAAGCATGGAAGCATTAAGCAGTATATATATTCTAAATCTGACATCAGGCAAATCCCACAGACAAAATCTAAGACTTGACTTCCCATTCTCTTTCACTGTCATCTAAATTAACTTTGTGTATCAAAAGATAACTAACCTAATTTGTCAACTCTGCAACTTTTTATGTTGAAAAACCGAAGTCACCAAAAAAAGAAAAAAAAAAGGGAAAAAAAAAGAGCAATCAAACTGACAACCTAACAAAAACCCAAAGAAATCATAATAATTAGAATAAATAGTGCGGAATGACCATGAGATTGTTGGCCAAAATAGGTATGACTCTTTATGTCAACAAAGCAGATTATGTACTTTTTTGAGATGTTTCCTATTTGTTTGAGACTACAGTTTTGTCAAGAAACAAGAAAAATACTTTCAAGGCCAGAAAATATAGAACGCCAAATGAAACTAAACCGTCCATGAGAAACTTGTGGAAGATGGTTCTAGGTGATTAGAAAAGAAACCTCTGAAAAGAAAAAGAGGATATGGAGGCAGGATAGGTTCATGGATAACAACATTCTCATGATGAGGGTAAAGCTGTCCTATATAAGTTTATGATTTCAGAGTATGAGAGTCCAAGGAGGACATTTTTCTATTTATTATAGATACATATATATACATACTTTCACTGACTGTAGAAGCAGAGACCAATAAATGCTGGTTTCCATTTATTTGTGTTTTACCACTCTTTTAATTCCTGCAAACTGAACAAGACTAGGGACAAATATAGAATGGGAATTCCCTCACATTTCCTGTTGATTTAGGTTATGTCTGAATAGCTAAATGTATTCAGTCTTGACTGTCTCTGTGGTTTGTAGCGTAAGTACAGCAAGATTGTTTCCTTTTCCATTGCTCAAGACCGTTCTTCCTTCTAAAGGAGTCACATCCATGCAACATGGCATTTTACCTATTTCTTACTCCTAACTAATATGGTTTGTCAGTATCGATGAATGACTGCATATACCAAAATAAACAGATCTCATTTTGAAAGATTCAGACTCCTACTATTTGTAAATTGCTTTTGTTATGCTCACATACAAGTGAACTTTGCAATGTGAAATCAAGTATAGATTGTAAAAACCTTGCTGAAGTGAAAAAGAAACACTATCCCCAGCATCCTCACTACTCCTACTCCTATTTAACAACTTAAAAAGAGAAGATAATAAGAGACTATAATAAACTGTGCAGATTAATCTCTAGTATGATGGAATGGGTTTTTTTTAGCTGTTTAAACAACTGCAACTCTAATTCAGCACACTGTTATCAACACTTATTTTTTTATCACACTAAACTCACTAGATGTGAATCTACTTTATTTCTTTCTAAGAGCTTTTACTGAAAATGAGGTTAAGACCAGACTCTTAGAGGGGCATAAATCCATGTAGCAGCTCTGTTAACTCCAGTGGAAGTTGCTAGCTTTGGTCTCAACCTCACAACAAGATAGCAGTTCTCTAGACTGAAACACTCCTCACATGTATTCTATGTACTCCCCACTGAGGTTGCAGTGTGAAGTTATCAGCAGTCATTTTCAATCAGCAGTATTTTTCAACAGTGATTTTGTGTTTGATGTCAAACTGCCACAACTATACATAACCTGAGGATGATGGCAAAGTGGACAAAATGCTTCATTCTGGATCTTGATGCTATCTCCTCATAAATCTGAAAACATCTCACAATCTTTCTGCATGCATAGTTCTGCATTTAACACATATTTTAAATGTCTTTATATCATCTGTTATAATATGCCAGATATTATATTTCATAGAGAAACTGTAAGTTATAGATCTTTTCCTGAAGGTCCAATATTTCTTTCTTTCTCTATGTATATGGCTATTACTCCATTATTTACTGTCAATCGCTTTGGAGTAACTTGGTGAATTTAACCCACCTACTCCACAGAAGATTAGATATCTACATCTCTGGAGAAATAAAACTCATTAGAGTTAGATTTTTGTCTTTTTTCTTTTTAAGTGCATTTTATATTTGAAAAGACTGACAGGACTAACGTGTTTCTGTATATTTTGAGTTTTGTAAGTTTTCTTGATTTTTTCCTGTGTCAACTATTATATTTTTTTGGCATAGAACTATATATGCAGTCAAGAAATTGCAGGAAAGAAAATCCTATTTATTTAAAAGAAACAAACCAGCAAAAAAGGACCCGAATCTAGAGATGCTGAATAGTTGTCTGAATCATTCTGGGATAAATCCAAGCTCACTTCAGTGTACCAATATGGGACTACATCCCAGTATATGCAACTAGTATAGGTTATTTATTGACCTCAAAGGTCAGATAATTGGCATAGTTAGATGGAAGTGACTCATTTAGGATCACTTAAACTGACATGGGTGATCAGGTGATTCACAAGAGAGTATACAGTGTATTGTCTGAGTACCACTTATTCAATGATTATGCAAAATGGTAATTGAATATATCTGAAGACTTTATTTTGTTGTCAGGATAAATGCACTTTGGTTATTTATTATATATATGTGATTATTATTATATACCCTGTGTAAGTATAATTTCATGTGTTTCCTGATACTTTTCCTTTCTTCTTTGGATGAGATTGGAAATAATTGGTATCTAGATAATAAGAATACACAAAAGACCATCTTTTCAAAATAAGATGCATTTATTAGCCAGGTAGTTTCAAATCCAAAATCTAACTGTAAAAATTAGTGTCTAGAGTTGATTGTAACTTCCAAAATACGTTTAGATTTCTATGTAAGGTCAAAAAATATGCCCTTAAATATATTAACCTGCATGAATATACATTCAGAAATTAAGATCCTGAAAGCACATATATAATTGAATGTTTGTTAAAGCCTAAATCAAAAGTATGTGTAACCCTTATATACCCTCTGCAGAAAAAGGTAAAAATTCAACAGATGTTAGCTCAACTGTAATTTGCATTTAGGAATGTATTGATTGCTAAACTTCTTACATCATTCATATCTGAAACAGTAAAAAAGATGAAGTGAATTACGTAATGCAGAAAAGTATACATATCCTTCTTGCAGTATAGGATAAATTCCTGAAATAAAATAGTAAAAGGTGTGACAGGTGAGTCTGGTCTGTAAATTTTATTCAATTTTAATCTGTATTTATGCATGAAGGTGCATGTACATGTATATATATAAAGTATNAAATAATTACATTATTAATATTTTCAGTGAGTAGTTACTTTAAGTCAACTATGGAACTGTCTGGAGTTTGCATTGAACCTTTCTTTGTATACAGACCAATGTAATAGTGCATTCCTGCAGGAGCTAAACAGGGGATTAATCAAAATTTTGAGAAGTCTCAGTTACTTGGTCACTTCCTTTCAGTTTGCAAAGGTAAATCTCTTTTTATGCCACTATGTTTTCTGAGAGGTCTGTTTGTATTCTTATGTTTGAAATTGAAAGTTTCTGGCAAGAAACTGCTGTCCTTATCTCAGTCACAGATACAGGTAACAATCTAATTTGCTTCCTCACATCAAACAAGTATATCACTGAATAAATTGTATCAGCTTGCAGACTCGATGAGATAAACAACTGAGAATTTTTGAATTTGTACTACATTGCAAAATGAATCGTTTAAGGCAAGATAAATGATAATAAAAAAAATGGAAAAGAATAACAAATTGTTGAAAGGAGGAAACTAACAATTTTTGAAACTTTAATGGAACTATTTAAAAATATAAGAAAGGAAGATATATATTGTGTCCATACAATAATTATATAAATCAAAATGTCACTGAGGTCAACTTCTCATGACCCTTCTGCTTCATAAACACTGAATGAATAAATTTCCTCACAGCAACATAAACTTTTGCAACTGACTTTTCAGAGAATGTTCTTGCATTTTCTGTTTTCTTTTGTCTGTTTGTCTTGAAGTGCCAGTCCTTAATTATCTCTGGTTAGGCTTTATCTTTTCACTTCTGATTGTGTTCCTTTTAGTCATTTATTGACATGCTGAGAGAGCCTGAATTCAAAACACTTGTATGCTGAACTAATCCTGAGGATTTCACATGGGAGAAATTTGTATTTTAGTCAAGTTAGTTTACAACAAAAAGAGAAAAAAAGTAAAATAAAATGGGTCAGTGTAAGGCATGCTTTTATGATTAGCTATTTCTGAAATATTGTAAAGTAAATTGAAACACAGAATATATATGTGGGTTTATACATGTGGGTTTATATATGTGACATGTATTTTTGTGCACATAGCATAGATTCGTACACGTGCTGTGACACTACTCACATTTTGATTTTCCTGCCTCACAGTTGAGTACTTAGTATTGCAACATACATAACTTCCATCTGTGGAAAATATAGGTTTTCTTTTTCTGTTGATTTTTGCAATCTAACTCAAGGAAGTTGCCTGTAACGTTATTTAATTTATACCCAATTGATTAAAGAATTATGTTTTCTGTAGTTATATAAATATATAGCCTGTTACATAATTGTATGGCTATAAGTATATATAGACTGTTTCATTCCTGGAGCCAACAGTTTGTTTAAGAAAATTGATTTCTTTCGGACTAGGTTGAAAGACATTCTGAAACATAAGGAACTTTATATTTTAAAACAACTTTTATGTTGAACTAAAGTGCTTGAAAGCAATAAACAGACATATAACTATTTAATTTCAATGAAAACAGCAATTTTTATTCCAAGTAAAAAAAATATTTTGACACAACTATTGCCTGTATTTCTAAGGTAAATAGTATTTTTTCAGTTCTGATATTTAAAAATTCAAAACATAGTATGGATTCTTTTCATGTTATTTGACTCTAAAGCCAAGTTTGTTAGGAAAACGAGAATTTCCTTCTGTTGCCCAATTTATTGAAGTAGGAGGTATTCAAATTTTTCTGTTTCCTACAAAATGTAAAAACAAATAAGCAAAAAAACAGAGCCCTGAACCGAAGAAAATCAGCATCTCTTAAATTTTAGTCTCAACTGATAGTGTAAGAATGTAGAAATCACAGGGGAAAAAAATTAAGTTGAAGTTGTCTCTGGAGGCTACCTAGTCCTACTTCTTGTTTAAAGAAGAATAAATTCCAAAATTACCTCAACATGTTACAGTGTTTAATGAATACTGTTTATCTTTGACCAGGTACCCATTCACTTTTAATAACAGACTGGCAGTAAGAAACATGTAGAAAACAATGCTCAAAACTGACTTACAAATGCAAGATCATAAAACCCTAATATAGTTCAGCAGCCCAGAAGTTTAGCTTTGTCATTGACTTACACAAATCTTGAGTCAAGTGATTCCTTGAAGGTCTCATAAAGCATGTTTAATAAGGATAGAGACTCTCTGTATAGCGGCTTTATCTTCAATGCCTACAGCATAAGAATGAACTCTTTACCAGTCACTGAAGAGCATATTAATCTAAAAGGTTAAGTATTTACCAGGCTTTAGAATTTCTTCTGAAGTTTTCAAATCAGATGTTGATTAACTTTGTAAAAATCATTTATGAATTGATCAGAGCCTACTAAAACTGAATAGTAATGAAATCATGTACCTATATATATAACAACTTTAATTATCACATCAGCTCTTTGAAATGAGTTTACATATTACCCATAAAGAGTCCTTGAAGCTATGTCCTCCTGTCTGTTTTTAGGAAACTAATTTTTATTTTGTTGCCTCATCAAAATATGAAAAGTATGAGTAGAATTCTGTGGGAAAGGGGTCTGGTGAGGTTTAATGGCAGTAGATGAAATTATGAGGGATCTTTCACATATAGAAAATAAAGCCAGATATTTTATATGCCTTTCCTGAGTCTGGTGATCACTAAACTAATCTCAAAAAGAAAGTATGGACTTGATTTAAACTAGTTCAACACAGATAAAAATACCATTCTGTGAATCTAGTCATCCTGATTTACAACTGTGTAAGAAGTACAATTTTGCCCAACCAAAGATTGTCATAGAAAACAAAAAGTGTTTTCCTGCAAACAATGAAACTGTATGATCTTAAAGGTCTCTTCCAACCATCATGATTCTATGAAAGTCATGGTAAAAAAAAAAAAGCTATTGTAATTGAATAATAGGATAGCATCAACATGTTGAAAAACATTTTATTGGTATGTTTGGGCACAAACCTTTGCATTCAGGTAGCATCATAAATTACAATGTTCATTGTAATTATAATAAATTTATACTTCAGACAGTTTTCTTCTTCTCCATTCAAAGCTGCCTAGGAGCAATAAATAAATACTGGTGTCAAAAAAAAAAAAATCTGTCCTATTCTACTTTTTAATGTTACCCTAAAATGGCAGTGTTTAAATATATTACTGTGATTCCTTCAGAAACAAAGAAAAGCAAAGTTTATCCAATGGCCATTCAAATCAACAGAAAAATTGTCATGATAGTGAGAGACATTGGACACGGTAGCTTTGTTGACTCTTTTGGTTGATCAAAATATAATATGTGCCTGCTAAGCATATAAGCTGGCACCAGAGGAGTCACATTTTGGTGTCAATTACACTCGTAATTCATTAGATTCCTAGCCAGAAAACCCTCTGAGATTACTTACAGAAAATAAGAAAAAATTCAGTGGTTCTTTGCATTCTTCTTACTGTAATTCACTCTCCTCTCTGCCTGTCTTTGCAGTCTAACTACCAAGTATGCCTTCTTTCCCCCCCTCCACATGGTGCGTAAAAATTGTATGCAACACCTTTCACACATATTTTTCAGAAGTTTTGGCAATACTGATATGACAAATACTTGGAAAGACTTTAACTGGTAGATATATATATTTATATTTATATTTTAAAATGTACCAATAAAATGATCATGAACACAATTGTACTACTCTATGGCTTGATTATCTATGACTTGCCACTAGCCTCTTTGTGTTATTCCATTGCCAGCCATGAGTCATTCATTGCACTGGTTCACACCATAACCTGTAACTTGACTCCAAGTAAGGCTGACTGAAGAAATGACTGAAGAAATGGCCATGTTAACTTCTGTCTCTGTATCCCCTATACACTGTATCATCTTATTTGGAAGCATAAAAGGTTTAAATTTAAAGTCAAGACTGTTCTTTTGCCCTCAGTTTCAAGGAATGAATTCTAGTCAATTTTACTTATTATTATTACTAATAGTACTGTAAGAAAGTTACAGGGTCAAGAGAGAGCACGTAAAAATGATGGATCTGGACTGTGTGAGGTATCTTATCAGTACATAACTACTTAAAAGCAATTATTTCTTTTCTATCTCCTCTATTATACTTAGATCCCAGATACACCAGAACTTAGGTCTGCCACAAAACCCATCAAAAATTTCCAAAACAGAGATGGAAATGTGGAGAATTTTTAGCATATGATTTATATTATTTTTTTAGTATTTTAAAAACTTTGTTAACAGAATATTTGAATGCTAGCAATAGCATGATTTCCTATGAAAACACAGCATATGTTGAGAAATAATTCTGGTGGATTTGGCAGAATTTGGTTTACAGTTGGACTTCATGATCTTAAGTGTCTTTTTCAACCTCAATAATTCTAAGATTCTATGATTTACTGATGAATTTAAATTTGTAGCTTGAAGGACTCAACAGTTCAGTGCTGTCAGAATAAGAGGGAATAAGAGGGGGTTTTCTTTTTCTTTTTTCTTTTTTTTTTTTTTTTTTTTACTGTTAGATTAGTGATCTATATCAACTGTCATGGAAGAATTTAAGAGCAATAAAACTTCAAGGACACAACTACTCCACACAGTGACATAAATTTTAAATCTTATTTCTAAGTAGGATACATACAGCAGGGTAAATACCAGTGTTTTAAAATCCACTGCCACAGTGTGTACAGAATACACATTCACTTCGAAGATGGTCCCTCCTGCCCCAGTCCAGCTGTGACCGGCACTGAGGATAGAGGAGAAAATGAAGCTCACTTCAACCAGTCAGTGTTCAAAATCCTGGCTGACAAACTGGTTTCCATAACAAACACACCACAGTCTCAGCTTCTCCATGGTGAGACTTGCTCCCTTACTGAGTGACTCTTCCTTCTTTATTGCTTTCTTACTTACATGGTCATGATTGGCAGAAGTCAATGCCCTTAGTGATCACAACACCCCAGGCCAAACCCTTTCACTTTCTCCATGTCTAAAGTGAAATAGCTGATTTTTCCTGGTTACTGTTGGTTTCTGGCTCTGCTCTCTACTCTCATCACCCACAAATATGTTACTAAGGTGTAAAACTGTAACAGGTCCTTCACTTATTTCCTTCCTGTGCATATCTAGCTGAAACTCAGGTCTCCTAGGTATGCCTCCCCATAATAATTTTCTATGCTTGCTTTGTGCTTTCACAGTCTGTACCAAGTCCATCTAGTGAGTTAGAAGTATGAAGTTGTAGTCAGAGTCTTACTTATACTTACTTATACTTACTGCCTTCATAAGGCATCAGCTTGTGACGTCAATTCAGTACAGGATAGCAAACCCACTTGTAATTAACCTGACAGATGCAAGAGAATTCAACCAGGTGGGGAGAACAGACTGAGTGGGCTGCCAGTTTTTGGTGGCCATTACTATGGTTGGTTCTAGCTGAAATATATTGCTTCATCCTTGAAATATCTGATTTGAAGAATCTCTTAGTTACCTCCTCTTTCCAGCTAGAGTTTGCATCATGACCACTAATACCTTTAAGTCAGTCAGTGCCCTGCTCACGCGGTAGATATTTAATGCACAGAACTTTGCAAGAATTATAGTAGGAGGGATTCATTAAACTCAAGAAATTATAACAGTTCACAGTGATTTCAGCACAAGCATTGATTCACCTTTTGTATGCAGATAGGATAAGCTGATAAATGAAACTCTGGTAATAATAATTAAAAAAACAACCAACCAACCAAACAAAAAAACCCCCAATGATTTAACTCAGAGGATCGCTTATACAATCGCTATCAGATATGCTCTCCTCCTGACAGCTTTCATGAAGACAAACTCCCGTCTGCACCTATTTTTTCACTACTGTTAACACTCAGAGAGACTCAGAAAGCTATCAATACATTTTCTATTAATCTAACACGTATCAAATAAAAAAAAAAATTGCTTTTACACAGCCCCTTCTACTTTTGATAGAGGAGGAAAATTAAAAAGAAAAATCTATTATTCTTTTAATTAAAACGTCCTTTTTATTAAGAGTATACTGCTCTGATATAGCATAATAGCAATATATGTATCTAGTTGAGTTGTCATCATATTAATTTATTTACTTATTCCTCCTTGGTGGCAAATATCCACTCTTTGGTCTATACTTGATTGGAGGTTGGACAGACAACACTCCAACATTTCTGAACTGGTGAATGGAAGGTACTGGACATTCTGACTTATGCTTTTTTTGTAATAATTCTGTCTTTCAACAAACATGGAGATGAACCATACTCATTACATAAGAAACTCTAATAAATATGGACCTGCACTGCTACATGCAAACCTTCAGCCAAATTAGTTGCTATTCCCAGCCATTAATTAAATAGCAGAATTTCTATATCTGGGGGGAAAAAATCTGTGCCAGAGCATCTGTTCACTTTTCTTGAAATGCATGATTTGTATTTTCTAGTACAATAATGTGAGAAATTTATTGTACTCAGAAAGCACAATTGTACATCAAGGAAACATGCCATGTTGGATTAGCTCTTTGGCCACATTGGAATAGCTAGTAAAAGATTTAATAATAATCCACAGTGCAAGAACCTGAGTGATGCTTGGTTTAAAGCCAGGAAAATATATAGGACAGGGAATTGTCCTTAAGTGAGAGAAGGATTGTAAGAACTAAATGGTTTTTTAATGGCTACTTTTCTACCAGCAATCTTCAGTTTTGAAAACTAGAACTGACAGAGGGATTGATGCATATCTCAGAATAACAGAATCATAGAATATCCTGAGCTGGAAGGGACCCACAGGGACCATTGAGTCCAACTCCTGGCCCTGCACAGGACAGCCCCAAGAGTCACATCATGTGCCTGAGAGCATTGTTCAAAAATTTCTTCAACTCTGTCAGACTTGGTGCTGTAACCACTTCCCTGGGGAGCCTGTTTCATTGATCAACCACCCTCTGGGGAAAGAACCTTTTCCTAATATTCGACCTAAACATCCCCTGACACAGCTTCATGCCATTCCTTTGGGTCCTGTTGCTGGTCACTGGAGAGAAGAATGTAATTGCACCAAGCTTTCTCAGTTAATGCTCTGTTCAGGCCATGCAGAAGAGGAGGATGAAAGGTCAGCAGATGTTTTTATTATACTGATTCTCCCTTCTCAAAGCAAAATACATAAGTATCAATGAGATCAATGGTAACTTAATGCTTCATTTCTTCTGTCTCTTCATCACTGCATCACATAAACTCCCAGTTAAACTCTGAAGTTCTACTACCTTTTCAAGCTACACTTTCTCTGTATCCTTCCACCAAAACACTGGAAAAAAATTAAATGTATATTTCAATTTAACTCTCAGGATATGTATTTCTTTTTCAGTGAGAATTCTTATTTTTGCTCTCTGAAATGTCCTACTGTTCAGTTCAACCTTGGGGTTAGTCTGCTCCTCAGAACTAGTTGCAGCATTCCATATAACAACTGTTTTCAAACATTAATGGATTCTAGCTTTTATAAGCAGAATTCCATAATCTAGGAATATTTCGTTTGTGTCTAATGATGTGATGCAGTAGAGAGTTTATAACAAGGAAATGTAGCTGTTCAGGATGAAGGAATTCTTCTGCCTATTCATTATTACTTAAATTGACTGTTTGGTTTTCTAATTGAATGAGTCTTTGCAATTACTAAGAACTCACAGATGATAAGCCTTCTTGGCTTCCAGTGAAGTCAGTCGCTTGATCCTGAAATCCTGTCTGCAACAGCAAATCGTGTAAGTTAATGAAATCTCTGCATTGCCTTCAATGGATTCTGTATCACTGCACAGGGAAGTAAATACAGTTATATCATGACTACAGTCTTAAGAGAAATTATTCAAAATATTCTCTTGACATATTGAATATTTTTTAATATTCTGTTGAATATATTAGAGTTAAAACCTACAAAATATAAAATGCCAACTATATTTTATATAAAAATTAGAATGTCACAGTGGATGTTTAGCTACATATCACAATAGACACAGAAAGGAAAACACAGAAACTGAAATAGGAAATTAAAATTAATGAGGCAAGACTTTTCACTTGTTCCAATGTATTTTTAATTCTTATTTCAAAAGATAAAAAGCCTTCCAGGTTTATGCAACAGTAGGACATGGAAGTTTGCTCTTGGCTTCATTAAGTCCAGCCTAGAAATGTGTACTTGCACACGGGTACACACACACACAGATACATACACAGCATACTACTTGTTTAAATGAAATTTCCCTAGAGGCTTTTATGTGTAAGAGAAATCTTTTGCCTTAGTGCACTACTAGTCCATCATTTCCAGTCATAATGAGCTATTTTACTTTGTATTCTGTTGTTGAAGTTTTTTATGAGAATCTTTGCTCTTCCATATGGATAAGTATTTTATGATTTTCATTCTTCATTGATTTAAAGGTCATTATCAATTCCAGTTATTTTGCCCATAGCTTCTTTTTGTTTTCATGCAACTTTCCAGTCCTTCACTGACCTTTGAAAAACTTATGAAAGTTACGGTAATTTTTTTTATCTGAATTCATAGGCTTTGAAGCATAACTGTCTTCCATCATACAGTCATAACTTAGCCTTTAGGACCTGTGAATCATATTCCTGTTTAAAACAAGTTTAATGCAGAAATGCAATTATTAAAGAAATGTGAACTAACTTAAACCTAGTTTGAGGCATTACCCTTTCCATACATTCAGCCACTTTGACTGGATAAGTGCTGCCTTAATTTTTTGTTGCCTGTCAGTAGAAAAGTATCCCATCAATATGCAATAATTTGAAGCAAAGAAATGATGTATTGTGCTGGTGGGCAGAAACAATACAGATGGCTCTCTCTGAATACAAATTATTGTGCAGTTTCTATGTTATGCTGTCCATTAACTTCAATGAGAAATTTTTTTTTAATTCAAAATAACAATATCAACTTCACCATTCTCAGTGTGTAATTTTGGTTTATATCACTGGGTTGTTTTTTTGGGTTTTTTTTTGCTTTATTTTGTTTTTATTAAATATTGTTATATCTGGGGATTTCTAATCACAGATACTACAGGTGTTAAGATGGTGTCATTTAAAATTCCATTATATTGGCAGGTCAGCATTTAGCTGCTCTAATATGGGAGCAAGGGTGTAACCCTGAGTGATGTACAACAGTCTTTTGTTTATGTATGAGAAGGAAAGTCAAAGCCAACAGCTAATAAGTTAATAGTATATGAATACTTCAGACAATTAAAAAAACCCAACAAAACAAAACAACCCAACCAAACAAAAAAAACCCACAAAACTCACAACAAACACAGCTTACTTTTCTTCTTTTACCTCCTAAATCAGGGTTTGCAAGAATTTGATGCACCATAGAACAGAGTTCACCCTTTTTTACTTGCTAAAAATGTGAAATAAATATATTGGTTTGGAAGGGGGAGCTTACTTTACTGAGATTTTTAATCATGGAATGTATAGTAATTTGGGGTTCTCTTTCATCTCCTCTCTCTCTCTCTAATGTTGAATGCAAAGCTCTTTTGGGAAATCCAGCTGATCTACAGAAGATTATTTCAAGTAACAACAAAAATACCATATGTCACTTGCTGCTGTGCTGACAAAAGCAAATTCTAGGCAGAAAGGCAAGGAGCTTAAACAAAGGAAAGGCCAGCTACATGATCAAAGGGTTAGTGCAGTTAAATTAATTTTAGTCACTTCTAATACAGTGCAATATAGTACAAATCCAGTTTTCACATCCAGCAGCAAATGGCTATATACCCCCTGCCACTACAGTCCTTGGGGGAGGGGGGGGGATGTGGAAAAGAGAGAAAAAAGAGAGTTTTGGTATAGCTATTGCATCTCTTTCTGTGGGGTTACAGAGAAAAGGCAGTAGAAAAATAAAATAAAATAAAATGCCCTCTTTGGTCCAGAAGGATTTCCAGCTTGGCAAATATTACATGATCCCCATTAATATAATCCCCTTTCACTCTCACCTCTTCAAGCAGAGCTTTTGAGCAGCTATCACAAGGGAACTGAGAAACTGGCAAACACAAGATGAATCAGGTCATGCTTTTATAATGGTGCTGACAATGTTTTTGACCTTCATGTATTGGCAGGTAGTTTAGTTTCACCACCACTCAGTGCTTTTGTTGTCAAAATTCGTCAGTAATATCTCAGTTCTTTGTGCATTTTGAGGATGTAAGTTTATTTCAATGGATTAGCAACACAAGAAAAAAGAAAGATACTCATAATTCAATTTTTTAAAAATAGTATGACAAAAAATGGTCCTTGATGACTTATAAAATGGTCTTATGACTTATAAAATCACAACTAAATAGTAAACCACCAGGTTAAAGAGAAATCAAAATCTTCATGCAGACATCACATGCAAACAAATCAATTGCTATTTTACTATGAACAATAATTTTATTATTTTAATAATTAAAAGGATAAAATGCTTTTTGTTCTCTTATTTTCCAATTTGTCAGCAGTGACTTTTATTGTTAATTCTCCTATATTTTCTCTTTTTCACACTTACCTAGAAAAGCTAAAATCCAGAGAGAATTTGTTTTTCATGAAACAAACAAACAAAAAAATTGGCAAAAATTTCACAGCACAGGAGAAATTATATTTCTCCCACTGCTTTAATAACTGTATTTCTGATTTTAGTTTGCCAAGGAACACAGATTATTTTTTTTTTATGGGTACAGGATGGTACATTTAAACTTAAAAGTATTATTACTTCTTAATTTGTATGAATCAAAGAATGAGAAAGAGTAAATTCTCCCTTTTTGTGTTTCATCATGAACAAGTATGAGACGAAAGGTGCAAAAGGGCTTCTGACTTTGATAGCTGAACTCTGAGTATTGGGGTAAGGGAAAGAGTGGGTGTGAAAGAGCTGTCCCACCCTACTTTGTGATTCATTCTCTATGCTGTTTGCCTCCAATAGGCAGCTGTACATGTACTGCTCTTGGCTACAGTGGATTTAATTTTCTTCATAGTAGGCATTATGATTCTGTGTTTCACGCTTGTGATCAAACCTGTGTTTTAGCTATTGATGAGCAGCATTTGCACAATATCTCGCTCTGCTCTCTGTAGAACAGGGCAAGAAGCTGGGAGGGGACACAGCCAGAACAGCTAACCCCAACTGTCCAAAGGGACATCCCATGCTCAGCAACAAAACTGAGGGAGATTTTTTTTTAGATAAATTGTTGCTCACAGGTTTTGTGGACATAAAGTGTGGGACCCAGTGAGTGATCACTCTGCGTTTTTGTTTTGTCTTGTTGTTTTGTTGGTTTTCTTATTTATTTGACTTTGTCTCTGCCCATGAGTTTTCTCACTTTTACCCTTCTGATTCTCTCCCCCATCCTGCTGTATAAGAGCTTTCCCCCTGACTGAGGTCAACCTACAATTGTATGAAAAACAATTAATCCTCCTCTGTGAAGGTCCTAAAGCTGAAGCCTATGCGGTAACTTCAGCACAGTGTTTATTCTCCCTCTTTAGACTGTTACAAACAAGGCAATGTTAAGACTGGTTTGTTTTGGCTTTTTTCCCAGATATCAAAATAACTCTTGTTTTCAGTCTGAAAGAATATGGTCACCCAAGCCATTGTTCTACTCACTGCTGCCTGCAGAAAAGACAAGCTCACAGATGAGGTGTAATCACAAAGCTCAAGTCAAACAGATTGTGCTAGATCAGCAGCATCAACCTCAGAGCTACCATAAGCAAAGCCCTTTTCACCCTGGGAAAAAAAAGTTGTGGTAAATATATATTTTAGATAGGAGCTCAAGGCAAATGGTAATTTAAAGGGGAAGTTAGGTGGCTAAACAATAGATTTAGCACCCTTTCAGAGATCCTCATGAGGGCTGTTGTAAGTGACACAGAAACTACAGAAAACTTTAAGCTGGATTGCCAGGTATAAACTAGGTCATTTAAAATACTTCTAAAAATGGCCTGAGACACTTGTTTTTTAACAGCCAAATCCCTTTCTAAGTGCTGCTCATTGCATTTAAATGCCAGGATTTCCATTTCACCAGAAAGATCAAGGTAATAAATGCTTTCTGCTTGGATTTCTGTTCTACATGTCTTTTTCCATGTCAGATTGAGAGAGAAAAGTGTGAGTTGGAAGGGTGTTAGGCTGACGAAATTCAAACTACAGTGTATTTCATCTTAGAGGAGAAAGGGAAACCAAGGAGCACAATGTCGTTCTTGAGAGTTACACTCCACAGCTATCTCCTCCAGTGAGACAATGCCCTGACTCTTCCACTAGAGCTTCCAGAACTACAAGTTAATGCACAGCTTGAAAACATATGTGGTCACAACCAACATTTCCAGTCTCAGAAAGTTTCTGCTGCATACCTAATTACATAGCATTTTATTATGTATTAATAGTGATAAAATTACTTTACATACCTGTAGCAGATTCTATTTTAAAGAAAAATCGTGAAGATAAATAATTTAAGTACTATTTACCATATCAAGTAGAGAGATTTGTGGTCATATACATTGCTACAGGACCAGGAAAAATATGTGTTCACTGTAATTTCCATAAGTATGTAACCACTGCCTCAAAAAAACCTTAAAAGGAACACATAAAGTATTCATATTTTAACTTAAAATAACATTAAAAATGCATGCATCTTCATTACATTGGGTCATTAATATTTTCAATTTATTCATACTGTATTCTCTTATTTTTAGCTTACAATTTATTATTTAATAATACCATACCAAGCCTGAAGTTTCCTTTTCACCAATCTAAAACTCAATGCAGTTGATGAGTAGATGGATTTTAAAATACTTTTAATCAAACATGCCTCTCTCATGTTCTCCAGGCAGAGGAATACATTAAAATCTATAAATTCTTAACATACTGCAATTGAATGTGTAACTGGGATTAATTCTAGATATACTTCTAGAAAGTATAACAAATTTTACTATTTGTCAAACATAGCTCAGCATTCCATAAATATATGGTTCATTTAAATCAGCTGGTGAATGATGTGGCTTGTTCACTGGAATTGTGACATTTTATGCCAGTTAGCTGAAACAATCTAAAAGCAAAGAGCTCTGGCATTTAGCTGACCTGGAATATATGAAATAACCAAACACAAAAACTGTGAGATTTGAGTCTGACCCTGGGGTTTCTTTAAAAAGGGAAACTATCC
The DNA here is from genome assembly GCA_013400415.1 of Scytalopus superciliaris. Classification (NCBI taxonomy): domain Eukaryota; kingdom Metazoa; phylum Chordata; class Aves; order Passeriformes; family Rhinocryptidae; genus Scytalopus; species Scytalopus superciliaris. The sequence goes on from VXBX01005675.1 coordinate 43,923, forward strand.
CATATCTCAGAGACCAGCAAAAGTGAAATCTTTATTGAGGAAATCCAGCGGACATTACCTTAATTTTCTTCCTTAGATTTTAATCTTAGAAGCATTTTTCTCAGGGATTTGGCTTTTGCAAACTAAGAGCTAAATACAGATGCAGAGTTGTAGTCAGTTCACTTGCAGAATAATAGAGTACACCTGACCTAAGTCAAAATTAATTTAATTTCTGTCGTCCTGAGGGGAAGGTGGGGGGAGGAAAGAAAGGGACACATTCCGGGGAGTGAGGTGGATACTGCTGAAGCGAGCACGGAGAGAGAGAGCTTCTTTTCAAACTGGTACAACTTAAATAGGGTCGGGGGGCTGGGTTCTGACCCCAGGAGCACCTAGGAAGGTTTTGGGGAAGGGTCTGGTCTGGCCTCAGCCATACAAGGCAAGACCCTTCAAAACTGGGAACACAGAGGAAGGTATATACCATATAAGGAAATGGTACCCTGCTGCGGGCAGGGACTAGTCAGGGGTGGGTTACACACCATGAGGCATAGAAAATTCCAGCAGGACCACACAGTGAAACAAAGGGAAAACATATAGAATGATAAAATCCTCAAACTTGGGTACAGACTCCAAACTGCAAACAGTCCTTAACATAGCAAGAGTCCATATAAACACAGCAAACAGTTCGCAGAGCTCAGGCAGTCACAGATCTGCACTGGTCAAGCTGTCCTTCCACAGCCAGCCTCCCTTCTCTCCTCCAACACATTTCTGTTGACAATACTCAATTAAAAATGTCTAAAGGGGAAAGAATATAGAAAATAAAAATATTTGTAAAGTATTAGGCCAAAATTATATCAAATGTTCCCTTTTAATTGCCTGAAATAATGAGCTTCGTGTGTGTTTTAGAATGGACAATTACTTCATTCAAGGTCAATATGAGTAATTCTATTTTACATAATTGATTAAAGGGGTACTAAATGTGTGCTTAAACCTTTCATCTGTCATCAAACTTCTATCCAAGATTCCCTAAAAAAGATCGTGAATTTGCATAGATGTTCTCTGACTTGTTCTCTGATTTTAAGACGAATTTGAATGCCATTCAGAAGAATTTGGTGCTTTGCAAATTCAGGATCATACAGGATTTTATATTATAAAACTGGAGTCATCTCAGATAGCTTAGTCTAAGATCTGCTCTCCAAATAGGATTTCAAGTAAGCACACCTTTTTAATGTATGTTGTATATAGAAAATTTTACAAGGGAACTCTGATGTATGCTGTGTGATTTAAACCAAAGAAGAATGTTTAAAACAACTTTAGTTATCCCTCATTATCTGACCAAGTCTCAGAAACACTGGAATGTTTGAATCATCATATAATTGGCATCACAAATAGTCATGGAGAAATTGTTTTGGGCCTGATAGATTAATTTTCTGGACTTGGGATGCTTACTTGGAGGTAGTTAGAACACCTTACTGTCTGGGAGTAACAAAATGTCAGGCCTGTTCCATTTGTCAAGCATTATATATGATATATCATTCACAAGACTACTAGGACATATTCTTGTAACTGTCTATATTAATGGGGTTTTTTTGTGTGGTAATATATATATTTTAAATATACTTTAAAGGAACACTGATATTAAAGTAATCCATTATTTCATACTTTTTAAAATGCATTGCTACTACTACTGTTTTGGTCTCCAAGATTAATTAAATTTTCACTACACAGTAGTTCTCCTGCAACAGTAAAAGCACACCTCCCTTTGCTAGACATATGCTGACTCTTATTAGTTGTTATGTCATGCCAGCATTTCTTCCTCCTTTAGTTTCCTTTTTTTGCCTGCAGCACTGATTTTCATTGGTATGGTCTCCTGGATTTTTTTGGTTTCTTTTGATTTATTCTCACTTATTAATTTCCAGCTGTTTCCATATTTCATATGTCATTGGTATTTTTGATAGCTGCCTTCAGAGCTTACATTTTTTATACCTTTTCTTACTGATGCCTCTCTCCTACATATTGGCATGCCTTTTTCTCCTTCCTTTTGCAAAAGTTTAAACTATTTCATCCTAAATTTAGAGACCATTTGAAATAAAAATATATATAAAATTACCTTTAAAACTTAGTTAAAACATAAAAAGTATAAGAATTTTATTTTCTTTCTCCACAATCTCAATAATAATTTTATTTTTGAGACTATCCAGCTCAGTTTATATGTGATAATTTTTACTTACTAGTTTTTAAATATCATAAAGAGGATTTTTCATATAGATTTGATGTGAATTCTATAGTTCTGGGTTTTATCTAGTTTTATCTTAAATTCACACTACATGAATGCAGAGTGTGTTGAAATTAATGCTACAATAAATACACTGTGGTGTTTTTCTAAGTTATATAATATAAAATTTGAATTAATGCTTTATATTCTCCACGAAAAACAAAATTAAGCCATTCCTATCAAAGAAGTTTTTCTGATATTTTACACGAATTTAGCTCTAAATTTATATCTGTCTTTAGCCCTTCTATCTTAGGAACTGGAGTGCAATCTTCAACCTTTGTTAAATCCAAAGATACTCTCCTGCCATAGAAACAAACCAAGAGAAAACAACGTCAACTTTATCAGGAAAAACTGGCATCAGTTTTAAAATATTGCTGCCGATATATGCTCGAAAACAGATGACCCAGTGCTTGGAATCCTACTAGCTGCTGGAGATATCTCATATACCTATTAGTTTTCCATATGTTTCTCTTTTGCAGGGAACAAAAAGAACACTAAGTTTTCTTAATCTGTTATACATTCCAGTCTAGTGATGAACATTTCTGTGGAGGGAAAGGAGGTAGAAAGTGGCCTGAAAAACTGAAGGCACAGAGAAAACTTACGAATCTGTAAACAAAACAGAAGTGGCAGGGGAAGAGACATAGCAGTAGTTTCATAGTCTGAAAAAAATCCCAAACATCAAACCCCCAGCTATATGTTATATAGGTAGAGAGGGGGAAAAAAAGAATAACAGCATGATTGCTGTCAGTAGACCTCTAAAAACAGGGTGACCCTTTTAACATTTGAATACTTCTTCTTCTACCTTTATATTTCAAATAAGGTTGTAGTAGTCTAACAAGCCCCCAAACATCAACCAAGCGAATGTTTAGGTTGATTTTTCACAAAATCTCCAAACAGGAAGAGTTTCTTGCTGTGACCAGGAGGTACAGTCTTGCTTTCTCCACTTGCATAGACTGCACCAGCTCTGATGATCAGCGTATCCCTTTTTCAGTTACTTTAGGCTATAAACTATCAGACAGCTAGTTTAATGCTTTTTAATGCTAGTTTTATTTTGCAATTATTTATCTGGGTATTTTTTTGCTGCAGGATCAGATAAGCCAAACCATCTGACTGAGAAGGTCAATGGAACAAGAGAGGTAAGGGTTTTGATGTAAGCTTTGAGCCATTCTTAGTCATCTCAAAGATGTTTGCATTTCCACTCTTTCCCTGTTCCACGAAAGTAGCAACAGTTTTAAATAGGGTTTGTATAGTGATCACTGAGTTACGAGGAGCAAAGGTTTTCTATCTGCAATCTCCCCAGATATCAGGTCATGGTGTCAGAGTGTGGCACTGCTTTTACACTGCTGTCACTTGTGCTCATCCTCTCTGGGTGAAGGCTGGCAGAGGGGTTTTACCTGCTGCTTGAACAATGATAATCATGCTGGCTAGAGCACTTACATGAATTCTTGTGTATGATAATCATTAAAGAGGGCCATACAAGAAGAATGTGCGAAAAGTATGTTGGTAGATAGATGCAAGTGTAATAGGCCTGTAGAAAAAGAAGGTAAAAGGTAAATTTTATCTGTGTCAAATGTAAGGTTTTGATTGCTTCTCTCCATTCAGAAATTGTAAAGAGGGGGGGAAAGTCCTTCCAAAACATGAAAGCAGGTGAATATTAAGGCAATGTAAGCAATATTCTGCAATTGCTCAGTCTTTGAGTACAGGCTGAATCAAGCAATCAGTTGGAGTTTGGAATGAATATGCATCTTTGCACAAAATCTGAAAGAACAAGAGACATCAGATTAGGGAAATATGATCAATTGAATGACATCTGCTGAGCTGTGATTCTACAGGTTTTTCTTGAGTACAACACTAGCTTAACTGTCATTTGCACCAGTCTTTCAATCTCATCTATATATGTAAATTAAATTTAAAGGATAGCTCAGAAGGTCTCCAGTCCAAACTCTTGCCCACAGTGGGATCACTTTTGAAGTCACACTTCAAGTTGCTCAGGAGTTTGTCCACCTGGGTCTTAAAAACCTCCAAAGGTGGTGATTGCACAGCAACTCTGTGCAGACTGCTGAGCCATTTGGTATATATATATATTCCGTGAACCCCTCAGTAACGATCTGTATTATAAGTATATATTATCCCTGTCAGGCAGAAGTTGGATTTATGTTTCCTGTGTGAATAATTTTCAGATGTTTCACACAATTTGAATAAAGATGTTTCTCTAATCTGTAAAATGTTCAAATTTCTCTTAGTAGCACCACCACCTTTCCCTTAAATGAGATTTCCCCTCACAAATGTTTTAAGATTTAATTTTTTTTTCTTCATCTTTAGATTCCATCAACAGGGTGACAATTTCAAAGTTGGAAGACCTATGCAGAAGCCGAATATTAAAAGAAGTTTTTGACTTTCTGAAGTAACCAACTCTTTTCCACCTGTTTTGGGCCTACTTGTAAGGTTTACAAAGCTCTAATTCAGACATGACTTGAGATTTCACCTCAATTATTGTTTGCCAACACTTCTTTCTCTCTGGTATATTTACACAAATTATAAAGCCTTAGTTCAACAAAAATCTTTTGTTCCACCCCCAACTAAGAGAGAGTCATGCTTGCAATTTTTCCTCCATGCTTTAAACTCAAAGGTTAAAATACAATGTTTAAATGGTGACAGAAAAGTCTCAATGAAGAAATTGGGGTCTTTGACCTCAATCTCTGCTGCTTGGAATGGAAGGGGGAAGAATCCCTCTGTGTTTGCTAGCTGAGCTACGGTAACCTGCACCTGACAATTTAACCTATTAGGTTTTGAAGATTTTTCAGATCAGATCAGATCAGACAAAAGCATCAACACATTGCAGTAAATTGTATCTCATCTAAAACTAAAACCAGGAACCCCCCCCCCCACTATTTAATTACAAAACTGAGTACATTAGCTGTGAAAAATTACATACAATGTACATTTTTGATAATTTCTTTTCCTGCCTCCTAGATGAGTCTCGTTGTATTTCCATATTAGATTTGGTGTCGGCTTGTATGTGGTCATAGGAGATCAGGCAAGGTAGTTACTGATATCCGAGTAGACAGGTTGAGAAGGGAAAATGACTACATGAGAGTCAGGAATAAAGTAGAAGTAAAAATCATTTACTTGAGAGTCATTTAAAATCCCATTAAAAGTGTGGAAAGGGTTTGACTATTGTTCAGTGTTTGTTGTCTGAAGCATAGATGGTGAAAACATTGAAATAAATTCACAATCCTAAAAGAAGCTCTCTACTAATATACTAAACTTTATATTTATAGAAAGAAAATTGCATAATCCATGCCTAGTTTTGCAGCCTGACTTGATAAATTCTGAATCAGAAAAAGGGAAGGAAGGACAGGTATTTATTAATAGCTAACTTTTCTTCCAGATACACTGAAATACTTCAAAATATATACTACTGTACTGGTGGTGTAATTTTTTTTTTTCCAGAAAAAAAGTTAATTTAAAGTTGATTATTTCAACAGCTAGTTTCAAAGTTTTCTGAATCCTTGGTTTAGATATATTTTCTTTACAAGCCTTCATGGCACCTCTACAATGAAATTTGGCTGCTGAGTTAAACAGTAATTCCCATAGCAAATGAACAACTTGTTGAAATTCTGCTGTGCATCAACAAGAAGTAAAGGCAAATCTGTAAAAAGGACAATTACCTAGTTTAGTCTCTTTTGTGCAGCTTTTCTTGGCAAGGCCAAGATTAAATACACATTATGATAGGGTAAGAAGTTATATTTGATCATGACTAAATTGTGCTTCAAGGCTTTCTTTGACTCCAGGTAATGTGGAAGGGATGCCTTTTTTAATTCTAGCATCTCTTCAAAATTGTAACTAAAGTTTTCTGTCACAAGTCCCTTTGCAGGGAATTCAAGCTTCACCATTTTTGTTTCCAACAGTTCATTTGTGCTTCCTGCACAGCTTGGAGGTCAATAGGTGGGGACACAGTAGATAATGAGACAATAAAGAACAGTTGGAACTTGTTTGAGGAAGGCACCTTAAGAAAGTTCTGTTACTGAAGTAACTGGAAAATCAATACCACTGGCAAAAAGCCATTGGGTTTTTTTGGTTTTTGGTTTTGTTTTGGTTTGGCTTGGGGTTTTTTTGTATTGTACAGCTATTGGTTGGGAAAGTTACTATTTTTCATTTTGTTTCCAAATTAAAACTTCCTTGAAGTATCAAAATATTAGGAATAATATTTCTCACTCTTATTCCTTAAAAAATTATTTCACTTTTCTGTTTATTTTCTTTTGCAAAATACAAAAGAATTATTTTGCACTTTCAATGCCTTTATGTTATTCTGCAAATAGATCTTTTGGAGTCATCGTCTTAAAAAGAATTATAAAACCAGTGCATTTAATTTTTAAATTATTTTCTATCTTCAAGCATTATTAGCAAATAATCCACAATCTTCATGAATACTTATTTCCTTTGCTCTAGAATTCTTTTATAATGTGGTCACATATTCTTCAAGATTTTACATGGTACTTCCAAAATGTGGGCTCATAGCTCTGTGTTTGCTAGCTGAACTACGGTAACCTGCACCTGACAATTTAACCTATTATATTTAATAAATGAAAACAGAGAAGTATCACAGTTCAAATAAAGTTAGACATATATTAGTATGATCAACATTTGTTTCATTGTACTGTTTTTCAAGGAAGGGAGAAGCAGAAAGAACCGAATAAAGAAGACCAGAATAAAATTGGGGAAGATCAAAATAGGTAAGATAGGCAAATTTTGAAAACAATGTACATGTTTTGAGAGAGAAGGGAAATGGAGAAAACTAGCTGGAAGAACGCGAAAACAAAATGAATAAGTGTTATGCAACTTACGGGGAAAATACATGAGAAGGAAGAAAGGAAATGGGAGTCGTAGGAAAAAAAAGGGAAGAAAGAAAAAAACTTTAAAATAAGACTAGGATGGTGGAAGAGGTCTGTAAAAGGACTATAAAAATATGTTGAAAAATAAATCTTTTACCTCTAAACTTTTCACTTCTAGAATTAAAACCTATTTGAGTCAAAATTCCCCATAATTATAAAATTCCTGCTCCTTTTCTTTTTCCAACTGACTTTACTTTTTCATTTCCCAGAAGTCAGTTATGAGCACAGATGTGATTCATGTAATTAATCGTGTTAGTCACTGAAGATAGTAATATGTCTTAGAAGGCATGACAATATTCGTTTATATTGACTAAAAGGCAAAAAGAAAATAATCTATCCTGTATTACAGGCAACAACATAGTAAATATAAGTTGTTCTACACAGGAGTCATTCAAGATATGAAATTCAAATTCATAAGTCCACACCTCAGGGCTTATTCCTGGCATGCTTTTACTTTAGCTGTTCTATTAGAGTATAGAAGCAAAAATACTATTTGAAGCTCAGCATCCTAGAGCATTTAGGACAGATAGATTTATTTGAAATATTTTTTATTGTTAGCCAAGTCTGTCTTTGATAAGATAGAATTTTTTCAAATTTAAAAATTAAAAAAATAAATAAAATAGAATACAGAATTTGGATACAAGGGAGAAACCTGAGATGTAAAGAGTAGTACTGTACTATTGCATGATTACTTCCTATACCATTGTATGATTACTAAGCAGTCTATAGTTTGATATCTCATTTTTTAAGTATTGTGAAACTTTGCTTACAGCAACAGGGACCAATGTTTTCTAATTACTTAAATGCCTATTTGTATTTTAATACTTTCTACCTGTCACCAATACTTTATCATGGTTTCTTTTCTTGTGCTTTTGTATGATGTATGATAATTTACATATATTCGTGAAGGTAGGAAGAATAAAATAGCTAGACAAAAACATTGAGACTATGAATCACACATATTAACAAAAGAATTGATTAACCCAGTCGAGTTCTCTGCAGACATCTTTTATATCACCAGGTGCAATATACTGTGTAAGCAACTGGTGAAGAATGACAGCTCCGCAGAGAGCAGCCAGCGTTACATGTTTTTACACAGCAAAATCCCTCAAAGGCTGACAGACAAAATTACTTGATGCAGACAGGTAAGTTCATCACAATGCTTTTCTTGCATTCTATATGGCATAAACCATCACACTGATATGTAATTTGTTCTTCACATGCTCCCCTTTGACAAAAGAAACTTAAGAAATAAGGACATTTTTTTACACCACAGGATTTCCCCAGTGAGCAAAGATCTATGGATTGCACTCATATACTAATTAAAAATGCTTAATTAACAATGAGAATCTGGAAGTAACCAAAGTGAACTTAAATAAATGCCAACAGCTTGATAAATAAATAGAGGTCTTTAAACTATGTGTGCAGGAAATGAAACTTGGGGATTAAAGAAAGGACTTCACTGACTCAAATGGAAGTTTAGTTTGGGAGGTGAAGAATTAACAGTGAAGTTAACTGAGCATTTCAAAGACCAGGCAAGAAGTAAAAATTTGAAAATCTCATGAACTTGGTGAACTACTACTAAATCATGAAGGATTCAGTTATAGAGGAGATTGGGAAATGCTAGGATAAAAACTTGTATGTATCTTTACTTTAAAAAAGATAAAAGTGTTCTATGAAGAGCCTCTGAATGAAAAATTGTTACAGAAAGGAGGGATTCAATCACTGGCATAGCAAAGAAAACTTAAAAAGATGCAGCAGAATAAAAGAAACTGATCAGCAAAGCAGATATGTTTATAAGCCTTTCTCATTTAAAAAAAAAGTGTTGGAGACAAATATAAAAAATGAGAAAGAAACAAATAGGATCACAATGAAAATGAGGTAAAATAAAGGATTAAAAATAGATGAGAGATAATCTGGATATAATTCAAAGAATCAGAATCAAATAATAATTTGTATTCAGGATTCAGAATGAAGACACACCAAATGTAAAAGTTACTGTAAGCATTTTGCAAAAATCTGTCCAATTGTGGTCAAGATGTGTGAGGGACACTGTCCCAAATTCATAAAATGCAAAAAGTAATCCATGAAACTAAAGTCACATTAGTTTAACATTAGCCATATGTGTAGCTTTAGAAAGGATTTCAAAGAATAGAACAATAGAACAGATATAAATGGAAAATAGAATAAATTACAATATGGGTTTATCAGAGAGTGTTACCTCTAGATTAATTTAACAATTTTTCTTGCATATTTTAAGATAAGAGATCCATTGCTGTGGAATGAAAGACTCTGCCATATTGGAAAAAAACATGCAAGAGAACTTGAGAATTCAAAAATTTGTAAGGTCAAGAGGTGACATTAAGAAGGAAAGTTACAGGTTGCTATAAATCCTTCTGAATCTTCATTCTTAATATATATTTTAATTACTATAATACAAATAAGTAGAATGAGGATGAAATTTAGACAGGAAACAACCACAATAGGGGTATTTTTCCAATAAAAAAAGAAGTCTGGGGCATTATCAGGAAAAAGCAATGTAAGAAAAAATTTTGAAATGCAATAGAACAAAGATTAATTTCAACAGTACAAAGCAACCCGGGGGAATAACAGAAACTTTAGCTTTAAACTGGAACTATTCATCTGGAAAGGACCACAGAAGAAAAAGGCACAGCCTTGCTTACAGAATATACATCTAAAGCACACTAACACTTTACATGCAATATATGTTTGGTTTTTGCATGCAAAACATATTTGTAGGTTGCTGAATTAATTTTCATGGAGATAGAAACTGGTCTAGTGTCATATTGTGACACAGGAGACTTATCTGGACTAATGTGCATAATACAGGTTGTCTAAGACAGATGTTTAAGTTGATTTTCCAGAACTAGGAGCAAAGGGCTGCATTGTCATAACAAAATACACCCATAAAAAGGCCATGAAGAAGATCAGCCTGGGAATCAGGTTTACAGATGATTGAATATTGAGACTGTGGACAAAAGTATTATATTTTCAGCAAGGTTGGCAATACTCTGATATCTAAAATTTAATCTAAAAAAGCAAAAATGTATGAAATGATACTTGATTTAAAAGATAAATGAAACCAGCAAATCAAAAGATCCCCTCTAGTCCTATGGTCTTGTTTTCTCAGTATTTTTGTATGAGGCTTTCCTCCAACTTTTTGTATTACTAAAACTTTTATTGGTGTTAACTCTGAATTATCTCCTTCCTATATTTCTTGTATCTATTTTATAATCAAAACTAGTATGTGATTTAAGGGTATAGCCCTCTACCATAAATCTGGTTTTCCAAGACATGTTCTAAATTGAAGTTTCCTTTCCTTAAACACTGTATCATTGAATCTATTCTCTATTAATTCCATCTTTTAATTTCTGTTACATGTTGTTCTCCTTTTACAAAGAATATGCACTCTAAAATTTCATGATGAAAATATTAACCCCATAGGTATTTTTGTTCATTATTTCATGTAAGCATCCGCACAGAGACTATTGAATTGAATGAAACACATCCATTTTTGTCTATTCAAAGTGCTAGCAATGTGTCTGCAATGAAGTAAAGTACTCCAATATTATAGTTTTGACCTGAGCAGTATTATACTTACTGGATGAAATATTCAGAAATTTTATTAGTCAGATTGAATTTAGCATTGCAAGTTAAATGTAGCTATTAAAAGTTTTCAAACTCATCATTTCTGAATGAAAGTTAACTGTTGTTCCTAACCAGTATCACTCTAAAATACAGAGAATGAGTCCACTGAATATTGACTATTCTCGATATGAAGTCAATCTTACTCTACTTTTACTCACTGAGTCCTTTCCCATGCCTGTGTTTCCATATTCTCAATACATTAAAAATCCTTCTTATCTAACAAATTAGTATTATTTATAGAAAATTACCTAAAAATGCTTGAATACAGTGGTATTAGTCTGACAACCTTCAGTTACTAACCATCTAAGATGTTATTCTTCCTTGTCATAGCAGAGCAGTCTGTAAGTCAAAACATTTTTTTTTTCTCTTTCAGGAGTTGCAACTCAGCTATTGTATCCTTGCAAACCAATCTCACAGGAACTGAATGAGCATACATAGCTAGCATATCAAGTTATGGGAACCATTGGTTCGAACTTTCACTGGCACTGGTACAATGCATCATGAAGTCACATTTGTTCAGGCAGCTAAACCAGACTTGTACTGGGCAAAAAGTAAGAAGGAGATAGAGAGATCAAAGGAATAATTTGCATTTCTAAAGGCATATATATGCTGAGAAAAGAAGAGATATTCAAGGCAGGGCAATCCTGATAGAACTCAAGGCTTACAATCCACAACCCTGATTAAATGAATGATATTGACATTATCTGGTTGCCAAAACAGGTGACAACCAGACAGAAAGCATTTCCAAGATTTTCCAGACAAGTTTAAATGAGACTATTTGTAGTTCTCATATTCAGGAGTGAAACCATATTTTTTAATGCGTATGGCTATTGGTCATATATGAGACAGCTTATGTGGCTTTGTTGCCTTTTTTTTTTTCCTACAGAAAAAACTACAATCAGGTTTATGGCAGAAAACAGTCTCATTAAAAAAAAAAAAAATCTTTTATCCTGTCCAAATGGCTATTATTGATTATTTGCATATTTTAAGTTAGAAGGAAATTCTCAGTGATTTCTTATTAACCACCACTCATTTAAATTATAAAAGTACAAAATTAAGATCTATGCTATTGATATATATTATGAAATTAGAAATCTGTTTCTTATAATGATTTGGGGTTCCTCAATCTGGAAGCCTTTATGTTCTCTTGGAGAGGATGAAGCAAGCCAGTAGCATTGAGAAAGGAATATGTCACTTCCTTGCTCAGTCAATTTTGCTTAAACATTACTGAAAAAGTGGAATTCTTCACTGTACAATGAATGTTTGATAGGCAGTTCTACTTTTACTGAGCCCTAAGTGGAAATGAACTAGTGAGGAAGAAAATGATCAGGTTTTACATATCTAAATTATATCATCAAAGTACCTCCTGCTGCACAACCCATTTGATTTTAAGTTTTGGAAAAAAAAGAAAATCTAATGAGCTCAAGTACTATCTGAAACATGAACATTATGGAAAATGTCTTACATTTATATCTGGAATTTCACAGACATTTGGTGCTTTCTTTCCAAAACAATTACATTCGTATTAAGAACAGTTTTTTTTGTATTTACTAGACTAAAAGTTAATAATAAAAGTTAGTTACCAGGCTGCCATATTACAATCTAAAGCATTGTTAAGATTTCAGCAAGCCAATACATCTCACCTTGAATATATGAAAACTAGGAAACTTTTATATGTTCATATGCATCATTCCCTCTCAGTGCCATAAATTACTTTATGGGGGTTTTTTAACAGAAATAAAACTCATGACTTTGTTAGCACAAATATTTACCTTTTATTTTCTTTATTGAAATGCCTTTCCAGAATGACAGAATGATTCAGTAAATTATTTTATATTAATAAACTGGAACAAAACAGATGAAAACATCATGTACAAGTGAATAATCACCCAAAAGCAGCAAAAACCTTATGTGTTTTTTAGTTACAGTGAGGGTAATTTTTCCTAACTTTTTTCATATAAACTAAAAATGAATAAATATTTGTAGAATATAGTGCAACTATATATAGATTTTTATCAGGAAGAGGACTGTCAATCCATGACCAAAGACAGTAATAAACATCTCTATAGCAGCCATTGATTCACATTTATCTATAAGAAACAGAACAATCCCTCTGACATCACAAGCTAGAATTAATTTTTACACCTTGCTGAAGCCTCAGATACATTAGCATGGGAAAAAGAATGCACAAAAACATGCATCATGCTATAGAAAGCACAAAATTTGTCAGGAATGAATTAAAGGCACTTTTTCCATATGTTGGGAGTTCTTACCTAATATTGTTTCCATTCTTCTAAGAATAATAAATAATACAGATGTAGGAGAACACTTCCAACAGTACTTATTTATTCCATCCAGAAAATATTCTTACTGTTCCCAAATCAAGCTCAGGTCTGACTGGGTAAGCAAAATGTAGAAGTGAAAGGCCCCAAATTTATTTAATGTGATATAACTTGAATCCTTGATGTTCTGCTTTAGCTATGAAGAACCTATCGTGCTTCTGGATAAATGAAAGAAAGAAGTAGAGAGAAGGAATAGCCTTGAGGCCAAAAAGATTTTTAAGTGTTGTCTTAAATGCAAACAGTTGTAGTAAGAAGCAGTCTTAAGAAATTTCACTCATACATACAATGAAACCATTTTCCTGTTTTGTGAGTAACTGCAAAAATGTATCCATTTTTAAAATGTGGTATTGTAGTTTGCAGTTTTCCTTCTTTAAAGTTTAATATTCCTCCTTGATGGTGTTTTAACATTGCTTAAATAGAAAATCACTTGTATAAAAATCCATTCTTTCTTAATTCTTACAGAAAATGAATGCTGTTTGTTTTTAATATGTACCTAAGATGGATGGACAGTTCATAATACATAAGTAACACTATTAATGTAATTAAATATATAAATAAATAATGGCTTTCTACCAACTAGCTTCATATTTCATGACTGGAGATGTCTTCAATACTTATGAATGCAATGGGCATTAAATAGTCCTTGGAGACAGCAATTCGTTTAAATACTTTTGTATGTTTTTGAAATCTGAGAGTGTTAATGATACCTTTTTTGTGGTGACACATCTGAAGTCAATTAGAAGACACTGAAGAGGTTGGTGTGTCTGGGCAGAATTATTAAGTTGGAGTAGATGGGAGAGACTTTTCATCATGCAGGCTTAGCCTCTCATGTGAAGAAATGACACAGATCATTCTCCCTTACAGAGCTAGTGCTCTGTGCACACATACCTAAAGTATCGAAACACTTCAGCTGGTATCAATGGAGTTGTGAAGTGCAGTCCTCTGATGCGTGGTCACCTCTGTCAGTCTTGAGACCCAGGACATCTGTGGCTATAGGTTCATAGCAGAATAACAGACTTGAGGATCAGTGCCATTAACAAAACTGAGATGTTATTTTGATTTCAAAATATTTACCTTAACTTAATCTACCTTGACTTTACACAGGTTTTAAAAATTCCACATTCACTCCCTACTGAATAGCATGACTCATAAAATGCAATTGTTTTTCTTCAACATCCCACTTTAGGAAAGCCTTATTTGCTGAATTTACATAACAGGTTGGTTTGATTTCAAAATCTCATTACAGGACACATTCCTTCTTTGTGTTCTCTTATCTACCATATTTCTTCATGCATAGCACAGTGCCACACTGTCCATTGAAAGATAATAGATAAACTATAATTACAATTCAGAATTTAATTTTTGGCAACAAATGTTTCTCGGAGCAACATTTTGTTGTGCTTTTAAATATATCTATATAAAATCCCTGGAAAATACTTGTGACTGAAGCTGATTAAGAACATAATTTTCTAAATGCTGGAATTAAAAGCAAAAAATAAAAACTGGAAGATAGTATGTTTCCTTTTATGGCATTCCTAACTATAAAACCAGCATGTAATATGTAGCAGTTGCCATAATTTTGCCATATCTCTGAGCAGGAGACATAACAAACAGCAAACATGACAAGTAGATATTAGAAATTATGTCTGTATTTTATGGAAGGACATGAAGACAGCCTGCTGCAGGGCTAAAAAACTGGTACTCTTCATGTCTATTATATTACAAATCAAGTAATTTGGCCACTAGAAAAAGGGAGTAATGTCAGCTACTAAATTTTATCCCATTTACTCAGGCTGGGAGTCAATTGCTGTAACTATGGTAATTGCCTGGAATATATTAGCAACTGTTGACTTTATTAATAGAAACTATTAAAAAAAAAATCCTTATTCTATACTTCCCTCACTTTTTGAAATGATGTTATCCATAGAAAGTGAGCATAAAGCAATTGTAAAATGCTACTGAGAGAGTAAGTTAGTGGTTTATGTTCACAATAATGTGCCATTCTGCAACACAAATATCATAAGATAAAGCATGAAGATGAACCAAAACCAAACAGAAAAATTCTAATTCTTTATGAACTTACTGCAACCAGCCTTCCCACTCTGTATGAACTCCATGATAAAGCCTTCCCTCTACCAAAAGCCATAGTACCTTAAAAGAAGGGAGTTTTAGAAATAGCTGTGAAATTAATGACACATCCTTCTGTTCTTCTGCAACACTGAAAAGGAACCTGTATTGGGCATACAGCTGGAACCTATGTGACCTCAGCCGTACTAGTTTCAGCAGCTATTGCCAGAAGACTTCAGCCCATAGTTGAGGACTTGGGTTCTCCAACTCCCAGCTTTTGATTCAAATATTATTACAGAAGCAGAGGTTGGGGTGTCGTTCCTTCCTCATTTTGTTACAGTCTTTGCTACCCAGGAAGTGACACTAAGTTGCCCTCATAAAGCTCTACATTTCATTTATTTTCTCTCTCTGTACCAGTAATTCAAGTAATTTTTGTTGTTTCACTCCACTTACTCCCCTGGATACAAGTACAAACCCAAATGAAAGAAACAAAATCTGATCTCATACTGTTGTGTACAGTTACTTGATTCAAAAAGGGAGCACAGGCAAATAACAAGTACAGTATGAAACATGTCCAAATGAATACAATTATTACAAATCTTAGGTGTCTGAGAGTGCAGAATGTACATAATAAAATCATAGAACAAACTGGGTCAGAAGGGGCTCCCAGAAGTCACCTACTATGATTCTTTGCTTAAAGCAAATATAATCAAACCAGGTTTCTCAGACTTCTGTCCAGCTGAGCTCTGAATATCCCCAAGGTTGGAGGCAAAAACTGTATGGGACCCTGTTTCAAAATGTGACTACTTGAAAAGTAAAATAAACAAACAAGCTAATAAATAAATACCTACTAATATATATTTGGAATATCCCATGGTTCAGTTTCTACCTATAGCCTTTTGTCCTACTACAGTGCACTTCGAGAAGAGTCTGCCCTGCCCCTGTCTGTTCCCGTGGCTGAAGTAGTTGCTGTCCGTAATAACATCTCCCAAAACTATCCATTCTCCTGGCTAAACAGGAACTTCTCTCAGCATTTCCTTGCATGCCACATACTTCAGCTGCCTGATCAGCTTTGTGACCCTCCATGGGGCTCATTCCCCTACATAAGTGTCTTTCTTCTGGTGGGGAGCCCAAAATTGGAAAGGGTTCATCAGATAACAGTCTCAAATGAAACATTATGTACATTTAATTAATTTAATAATTCAGATTCATGGAACTAAAAATAAGCTTGAAATGTCTTCAGTTTGGATTTGAAAAGTGTAATGTTTCCACATTGTAGATGTCAAAGCAATTTCACTGGCTGATTCAGCTTCAATTTTGGCACAATCAGCAGACTGGCATCTTGAGCACTTAGAACTCAACCAGAATATGAAGAAAGAACAGCTTATTAAGCAAAGAGAATTCAAGGGCAAACAAGGTCTGGTGATGCAAGAAACATTTTAAAACTGATACTGAACCTTTATGGATAACATTAGAATGAGGTGAGCCATCTCAGTTTTAGTGTTTACGTATGTGCTAAAACTTTATTATCTATTACTGTTCATTGTCATATAAATATCATGGTGTCTAGGTTCTTTGTCTTCAGCAGGTTCCTAATCCTGGGTATAGTTAATTCACCACTAATTAAAAAGTCTTTGATATAAGTGCCAATTTATATAAACCTGGAGCACTCAGTCAAACCAGAGCAATTAAAGGCAGCAGACAGCCAAAAAAAGAATAGAAGACGTATAACAGAATCCCTGGAATACTTCAGTATATGTTGGACATTGAACAGGAAGGCAAAAATACAAACTCTCATTGTATGCCAAAATTTAAACCATTGTAAATCACTGAATCTGAGAAAAATTACCTCCACTGACAACCTCTAAAACTGATCTGGGAATCCTGTGGTTGAATAGCTATAAAAGATGGGACTTGAAAATATACTTTGTTTTATTGGAGACGGCATTAGGTAATTTCAGTTCTTTCAAATAATTATTTTCTTCAGTAGGATTGCCCAAAAATAAGGTAGTATATATAATTCAGAGGATTAAAAATGCTTGATAATCCTAACAATATAAGCAAAGTAACATAAAACACACCTTCAAAAGTCATATTGAATAAAAACAAATAATTAATTAAATAAATAAATAAATAAATAAGAATTCGCCACTTGTTTAAGTCCTTTCCATAATATTATTGGCGTGAAATATCTTAATTAAACATTTTGACACCTATCAAATTTGTCAGTGAAATTATATTTTGAACAGTAATAACATGATAGGGCAAGTGGTTTTTGATGCTTCATTTTTCTTTTTGAGTATAAGAAAAGTGACAATCAAACAAATAATTTTGAGCTGTGGGAACAAGGGGAAGAATAAACTGTGAATGTTAAACAAAAGAAAACATTATACTACAGTCTTTGTAAAGATTAGATCTGTGAAGCTAGAGATTATGAAAGCTCTTGGTTTTGGAATAAAATACAAAATGAAATTGTTTAGCAAAAAACTGTAGCAGCAAAAGGAGAATGCCCATCCACAAAAAAACCCACAACCCAAACCCACCAAATTCTGTTGCACACCTACACATGCACAGATATAGGTACCCCTAGAGAAGAAAGACCTCATACCTCCTCTATTGTTGACATCGTTCTATATTCAGGGTAAAATTATCAAGATTCCTTAGAATTAAAAGAGGTGTTCTTGGTGAAACACAATAAAATCCAAATCAGGACAGCTGGTGGAACTGTCTGGTTTGTCTCTTTTTAGTCTTAAACTTTAAGCTAGTACTGTGGTTAACATGCAGTTGGCTCCAGACAGTTTTACCTCATTTATTCATTACAAAGCCATTTAAAATAAAGGAAAATGACCCATAGAGAAAGGCTCTGTAGAAAGCAATCTCTGAAAACATAAAAAGGTTCTGCCTGACTCATGAAAGTCATTTAGATTCAAGTGCTTTAAATAAATGGATTAGCATAAATGGATTAGTTAGCCAAGTTTTACACACTACTTTGAAGATATATAGGCTCCCTACTTGTTCCTAGACAGTCTGCATAAGTCATGCAGAAAATATTGTTCTCTGAGTCAGTTAACTAATGAGGTATGATTCCATTCTTGGGTACTAAGTAATTTTGATTTAGCTATTACGTGAATTGTGTGTCCATATGTGCCTAAGTGTACATGTTTGTTTGTATCTTATCATTATATATTTATATAAAATTGTCATTGATTTATTCTCAACATCTTTAGTTATTGTTATCTTCATCTGCTTTCTAATTGATAACACTAGACAAGTATTTAAATTAATAAACACATCTTTAGTAATTTATTTTTTTGGTGCTTTCAATTAGCATGAATCAACTGGTTAGTAGGAAACCTCTAATTCCTTGCACATAGTGGAAGTGTTTTATATTAGTCAAAGATAATTTACAAATGCAAAAATGTAATGAAAAAAGATGAGACTCTTTAATAAGATTATAGATATACCCAGAGAATTTTGCATACCTCAATGTCTTCTGCAGAAAAGGAGCGGAGTTCCCAAGCTCCTAAGACAGACCAAATGAGGCGTATTTACTACCTCATGTTTTGTGAATTGCCTTAGAATATGTTCTTGCAAATTTTTTTTAGCTAATTTGATCCTCTGTAGCAAAGCCTTTCAGTAGCAAGAGCATATTGCATAGACAATCTTTAAGCAATGCATTCTCTCTGTATCTAATTTTCATTTCATGCTTTGTATTCCATTGACTTTGACCTTGTAACTAATGATAATAAATGTCACAGTCCTCTTTGACTGCATCATATTTCAAGACATACTCTCTAAGATCATCTCTCAGAAGAACATTACCAGTACATTATGGGACATATTCTTGCACCTCTATTAGCCATAACAGAGAAGGGAGTGAAATTGGACCCTGGGGAACAGTTTAACCAATGTCTTATGCCAAGAAAAAAACAGAGTTATAATGGTGAGCTAACACTTCACATGTCCATAGAGCTTCAGGGTTCATGCTGAAGGGACAAGGCATCTAGAAGACAATAATGTAACACTGCAAGAGTACAAATACTGTTACATCAGTGACAATGGGTGAAGATTTACAAGTTGTACCTCCATTCTGGTGCCTGAATTGAATACACTCCTGCATAATACTCCTGTAGATACTTTTTAATCATATAATATTAGTGTGCCTCATTCTGATGATATGCTACAGTGATAAATCATCAGTGTGCTGCTGCTCTGATGAGCAGTTGCTTCAGCATGCCATTGAGTCTGTCCTGCAAATGATGTATTAATAAGACATACTGATGGTGTGTTCTGCCTGGAAAACAAAGGGTTCAGAAATACATTCCGTAAGATTGCAAGACAAAAAGTCAGTCAACACATAGCATGCTAGGAGCTGCTTTCCCAGACACGCTATAGAATCTTATTTTTCCCAACTATATGTCGTGTTATTTTTTTGCAAACCTAATTTGAAGGAAGAGGCAGGAGAAATCACTTTTCAAAAGTACTATTTCAGTTGAGACAAAACAACTGGTATAAAAACAGCTGCTTGCCTTTTATCACACATGAGACTTTAATTTCACTTTACAAAGAACAGGACACAAGAGAAAGTACAAAACCATGTTAATTTAGTTGTACAATATAGCTAGATAAAAAGTAGAAAGTTGCTTTGATAGATAGACATGAATTCTACAAACATATTTAACTTTTTACATGAGGAATAATCACAAGAGCAAATCCATTACTCTGATGCTAAAACTATGTCCATGATATATGTAATTCCATAAGAAATTTTGCAAAAAGTGGTCACACCTCTATCCCTATCCTTTATTTTAATCTAGATGGAATAGAAGAAAATACTGCAACAATAAAAGAAATATATCATATTTCTAAGCACTTCACTAAGTATTAAATTATGGTGACAGTTTAAAGGCCATATATTTTTTTCCATTTTTATCTTCTCTTGGCTTTTTTATTTGAAAAAGTAAATCTTTGAGTATAAGATACCTTTTGTACTCTAAACATTTTGTAATATTTTACAACAAATCATACTGGTATACCTTTATAGAAATAAAGCCAAATTTAAAGAAATCAAATATTCCTGCAAAATTCCTGAAACCTAAATTAGGAGCATTTTTATCTGTTCCGGGTAAGTGTTATGTAGGAATTTCAACTAACCAAAGTTTATGTGAGAGAATATTTCAGCAGTCTAGATTTTGCAATTCAGTTTTCCAGTAGACAATGAAAAGAACATTGACTTACATTGAACATAAATGTGGTAGTATTTTGTCAGAGAAGTATTGAGTATTGTACAGGTGTATTATATTATGGGTAAAAAGCACCTGTTTTGAATTACATATAACACAGGATTGAAAAATGGTGCTAAAATTTGTTCATAGCATAATTTCAGAGCTAGTGGTACAAGAATGGTACTATACTATTCCAGTGAATATTGCCTGCTAGTGACAGCTATATGTTTATTCTGTACTTACTTGCCTTCTTTCTTACATTGTTCATTGTGGTTATTAATTCATTTTTCTGCCAACTTGACCATTTATGGAAAAGACATATGAATAAAGGCCTTACATGAAAAGTCTATGTATCCAGCTGTTGTTTATAGCTTCAAATTACACCTTTTCAGTGCAGGGTCATAACTAAATATAGACAAAATTAAAAATATTAATAAGTAAACTACAACAAATCCTTGACCCCAAACACTAATGCCTAGGCATAATGTTTGAAACATGTTTAGATTATTGAAATAATTGCTTTCTCTGTTGTTGGAGTGTGTTTTCCTAACAATATTAAACACTCTGCGTCTGAATGCTGAACACATTTTTGGAAGTAAGTAAGTTTGGCTATTTTTAAGTTTCTGTGAAAGAAATCAATATCATATTAACAACAAAGAAAAGCCTGCAGGAAAAACTGGCTTTGCCATAGGCTAGTCAGGTTACTTGCGAACATTTAAAAATGCCAACTACCTTTGCAATGTATGGAAAACTTGCTAATTCATAATACTGATCCGCAGCCATTCCTTCTAAAGATCTTTCTGCCATTTTACTCCTTTTTCCTGACAAGTAAAATTTAAAATATTTTGTGTTGATATTATACCACAACAACAATAAAAAGAAACTGGAATATGCATGACAGTTTCTTTCCAATATAACTATTTACTATTTCCTTCAAATCTAACACAGTAAATGAAAATGAATATGAATTATCAGAGACGCCAGAATACCAGCACTGAAAATAGTTTAAAACCTAAAATACAGAGAGAATCTGAAACCAGCTCTATAGGGAAATGGTCTTATACAAATTAAAATGTGAATTTCTTACTTAAAGGCTGTAAAAGACTGCTTTGAAAATTTCAATTTTTTTCTCTTTTTTTTTTTTTTACTGAGTTTTTAAGCAAGGCAATAATTTTCTGCGAATAATTTCAGTTTTGACAAATCATTTGCCGTAAGAAACATTTCAGTGAAAAATTTCCAATCAATCAATCAATCAATCAATCACTTCATAAGCTTTCTTCTAAATGCTAACATCTAATTTCCCCATAATATGGTGTCCATCAAAAATGTAAGTGTCTGGTTTGTCTCTTTAGATAAAGAGCAATCTTATTTTTTTTAAATAGAAGTTTCAAGATTAGATGAAGAATGTCTGAAAGCAGAACATTTGCTCATTTTTCATAGCTTTCAGACTCCATCTAAGATTTGGATTGTTCTTGCTCTTATGACAAGATCCCCATGAAATTTCTGGGTAAAAAAAAAATGCTGCTGTATATGGCATTTGCCTCTTAACATTATTTCTGGATGGATGCCTACTAATTTTTTCTTATTTCTGAAGGTTTATGTGGTAGTTCTGAGAGTACTCTGATTTCCTATTCCCTGAGACAGAATTCCCAAAACTCCCTGTTTAAAAAGACCTGATGTCTTTGTCCCATCTCTCCTTGCCATACAAGAAAGTAGGAAGGAGCAAAAAGTTCAAGTTGTAAATGTTGTCTGAGTTCTCTAACCATCAGCTGACAGCTGATCTTTTTCTAAAACTGAATTCAATGTGAATATTTCTATTTTCTTATAAGCTGATGAAATGGGTACTTGAAGGGTCAGAACTAGTGTGCAGCCTAGTATAGGCTGTATAGGAACAGGAAGTATAAAGACATTTGGGAAAAGATGGGCAGCTTCTCACCACCAAAAGTACTCATCATATTCATAGAGGCATTAAATGCTTCTCCTGCTTTCCTACTCACTCTTGACAGCATTCTGAATAACTGTTAAGATTTTTTTTCAGGAATTTTGCACTAGAGAAAAAGCACACTATCAAGGAAAAAAAAAAAAAAATAGCTGCGAATAATATTTTAGGAAGCAATTAAAATATTTGGAATTGTTCAGACCACTACATAAAGAAAGCAGAGTAAGAACTACCAAGTCACCAACCTGAGTTCCTTTTCTTACAATATTCCAAAATCTGGGGAGGAAAAATGCCTATTTTCTAAGAGTCAATTTCAAAAATACTTCTAAAAAGAACATTAGAAAATGCTGTCTGAAAAAAATAGAATCATTTTGAAAAACTGTTGTCATTAAATTCTTTATTTAGCTTAATCTCTGAGACTCTTGACTCTTTTTTTTCCTCATTGATGTTTGGGAGACACAGTGTGTCTAGCCAATATTCTGGTGACAGCTTGGACCTCAGGACTGTTTCCCTATAACTAACAATGAAAGCCACAGCTACCCAAATCAAAGTCATTGCTGAAGTGTTAGAATACCAGAAACTGGTGGATATTACTGAAGTCTGTTTCTGGCTAATTAAAAAATTCAACTAATCAGGCCAACCCATGGAAACTCTCAGTTATAATCAACTTATATTTTCTAACAAAAATTAGACATTTTCAAGGATTAGACAATTTCAAGGACTCTCATATTTTGCCACTGGTTTTATCCCTAAGATTCATGTTCTCTCATACAGTGAAAAGTATTTTTGGAAAACAAACAAATAAAAATTTAAAAGATAATGGCTAAAGAGTTTTGTGAAGAGAATTATTAGGATGTATAAATCATACATGACGGTACTGAACAAAACTCCCAGAAATTATTCAGGGGGTACTTCAAATCTTCTCTTTGTGAAACTCAGGCCAGCACTCACAGATAGAAAGCATGTCACATCTTTGTTATAAAACTAGTACATTAACAGTTAATATCACACTGAATAGTTTGCTCCTCATCTTACCTGGGAAATTTCACAATGAATATAATATATTTCCTATATACCAAAGAAAGATTACATCTCTGAGTTCCTTATTTGAAGGACTTGACCTTATCATCCTTTCCATGTGGAGCCACTCTATGTGATATGATTTGTATTGCATATTTAAGATAGTTTCTCAGAAGGTAACTGTTCCATTTGAATTTAAATATATACAGCAGATGATGTACTTTCAAATGCAATGGAACCTGATGCCCATATGTCAGGTGTAATGACATTTGGCTTATATAGAAGATGCAAACACTGTGAACACAAGCTGGAAGCTACATTAAAAGAAAATATTTTGTTCCCAACAAGTTAGTTGAAGAAATCCTTGTCCAGATTGGCTAGTCTTTTTTATAGGGCTTGAGTGGCTGCCATGCAATAGTCATTCTCAGTAAATCTATTAGTCAAGGATATTTGGGAAACAGATTTTTAAATAGAATTTTTTTATAATATAGATGAGATCCAAACATATCCAGTAGGAGAAACATTTCTCCTATGAAGGGGAAAGAAACAGTCTTACTCTGCTTATTACAGTTTTGGTAAAGTTTCTTATGTACACTAAAATTTTCGTTTTGATAAATGTAATAGTGACAATACTGAAGAAAGTTATTAGACTGTCAGTTAATGAGAAAAGACTCCCAAAAGTCAATCCTTGGTCAAGCAGACTAACCTACATACTCAGAAAGATTTATTCATTATATGAAATTTACCAAAATTAGAAAAAGATTTTGTTATATTTATGTAATTAAACAATATTATATGAGTAATTACTATGATACTATTTCAAGAAATTCTCCTTTTTTTTTTTTTAATGTTCTGCAAGCAACAAAAGTAAATATATGTGGACAAACACTTTTTCTCTGTAATTGACAAAACAGCAACAATAACTGCTAAAATGATGTTTTTGAAGAATAACACAATTCAACCTCCAATGAGCAAGATTCATATTTATTGAATGA
>VXBX01005675.1:74350-85627 GCA_013400415.1 Scytalopus superciliaris
TTTTTTTTTTTTTTTTTCCCCTAGAATATTATTAAAACTCAGAAGCTCGACAGGGCTATTCTTTTTATACTCTATGAAATTTCCCCCATCTTTGTCTGGGGAGGTGTTAATGTTTCTTAGGTGATAATCACCTCTCCCTCTTTCACAGTCTAAAACATCTTTCTTACTTCTCCTATGCCTAATGCTTTACTCTGCTTGATAGAAATCAAGCCTGAAAGCCTCTAAGAACAGCAAACATAAGTAAGTTAACTTCAGAGTGTGATTTGATGTAGGCCTTTCCACATTTGTGAGTTCCCAAGGCTTGTCATTATCCTGGATCATTTGACTCAGCTGGTTTATACCAATGGCCTATAAGCATTTACTGCGACAGCTGAGGCACCCACAAGTTGTATGAGGGACCACAGTAAGGAACACCCAGGGACATGTGAAGCCAGGAGAAGGGATATGAAAGTTGACATTCCTTACCAGCCTGGCCATAGTCTGAGTTCAGATACAAAGAAGTNATTACATAAAAATTACTCCTTCAGTTGGATGTAAAATGCTCCTGAGCGTTTTTCCACAACCTTTATCTCAAGTGTCTTTGTTTCTTGATGCAGGGGAAAAAAAATCTACAACCGCATCTTAAAGCAATTTAAACAACTTAGAGTTGATTATTAAGTCTTGGTTTTTAAAGTGTTCAGGTCCCTATTAACAAAGGAGTCATTTTGTTTTGACATCCTTAATGTCTCAACTGTTCTGGAGATTTAGTAATCAGCACTTCTCACACATCTGAGAAGTATCACTGTGTCAGTGCAGCAGAACATGTACTTACTTGTCCTTTCAGCCATGTTTTGCTTCCTGATATTTTTCCTTTTGAAAAACATTTTTTTTTTTTTTTTTTTTTTTTTTTTTTTTTTTTTTTTTTATTAAGAATATTAGTTATTACTACAGCCTTGCCTCTCTTTCTTCCATCAAGTGTTTTTTGTTTAGGAAATGCTGTCTTCTCTTCATCCATTTTAATTTCAGAATAAATATTTTGTTTTTAAGTTGCTAAAATCCTAGCTGGAAAACAGAAGAATTGAACGGTGGTTGCTGAAACCAAAGAGGACAGATTTTTTTAATGGTTATTTTGCTTGGATTGTAATAATAAGATAAAAGTATGTTTCCTATCCAAACTCCTTGAAATATAATTTTCCAGAAATATTCTTTGCCCTACATGGCTTTTTATGGAAGTGGTCATCCCTGGGCTGAGATGATGACAACACACAGAACTGTCCTTTTTCTGTCCTCCCCCGTCCCCACAGCCCTGCCTTGGGCTCCACCAAGAGGGACCTGTACACAGGGAAGTGCCCCATGCCTGGGGCTGAGGCTGCCTCAGTGCCCTTCAGGCTGCCTGTTCCTAGCTGGGCTGGTGGGATGGCCCTGGCTTCCAGGCTCTGCAGTTTCATGGCTCCCACAGAGCCCTGACACCCTTCTGCAAAGAATCAGGAACGAAACTGCAGATCATTTTCAACATGTTTTCAGCCTGTGTGTGAACTTACTGTAGTAGTGTTATCAAAATTAAATAAACACTGAGGAGCAACAAGAAGACAAGAGTTCCTTAATTATTTTCAATTAATTTTAATTGCTGACATTTTAAAAACAGCAGTTCAGTTTCCTGAGTTCTCCGTTTCCTCCTCTCTGGATGACATTGTGATTTCTGCTAGTTTTCTACTGAGTTCACTTAGTGCTGTTTGAAAAAGATGTTTAATAGGTGAAAAGTTTAAAATCCATTTTAGTCAAGTGACTACGTGGAGAAAGGATAGCATTTGAAAGCTGAGCAGTTTATTTCGAGAAGGAAAGAGGGATAAAGGGAGGCATCTCATCATCATCAGCAGACTGAAATCTACCTTGCCAGTGTTGTGTATTTGTGTTATATATAGCCACTGCCACCACACACACATCATGCACTACACAAAAACAGCCTTTGGAACCATTTGGACTAATAAAAAGAAAGATGTTTTTCTGACATAAAAATGGGGTTTGTTGTTTTTCTTCTCTTTAGCTGCTGCTGCTCTTGTTAAAATAGGACAAACATTTTAAGGTAAATCTTATCAGACAAGATGGAAGAACAGCAGACAGAACTGACAATAAAAGGCATGCGGAGTCTTAAATAGCATAATCCATTTATAAGTATGGTAGTTTTCAGATGAATATTTCTTAAGATGCCTCTTGGAAACATTTGCAAAACCCTCTGTAGTTGTCAGCTAGATTGGTCCCACGTACTTTCCTAAGTAAATGCTGACACCTTGCTCTTTTCTTAAATCCACAAGCCATTAATTACCGACAACTTGCCTTCTGCCTCTGAGGTACCCTGGTGACTGTAAGATCTATTCCAGGTTCAAAGTTAACCACCTTATGCTATGTCAGGAGTTTGCTGCTGCAGTTGTTTGCAGATAAATAATTGAAATGTTCTACCTATCTCATCTGGATCAATGTCTCTGTTTCATTCTACCTGTGCACGTCCACACCACTGACAGACTTGTTGGTGCCAGTGTTTCCAGCATTATAGTCTGCATAATCATTTATTATGCACATTAATCATCATGATCAAAAACTTTGATAATCTGTTTGTTTCCTGTCAAGACATTCTGCAAAAAAATCCCTCTGTACCCATCATGGTCAAAAATCACTAAACGATCATTAATGGGTTCACTGAAAATAGCAATGAGTCATATTGACTTCCCTGAAAGACAGAATTTTCCTGCATTAGAAATAAATAATTAAACATTCCCATAACGTAATTCAGCATTTCAACAGTTGCAAAATGTAATTCTTCTTCTACTAAATGTCTATATTTATACAAAATGGTCACGTATTGTCCTTCGATAAAAGCACAGCTGGATATTTATGAGGCACCAGTTTTCTATAAATATAGAAATTTGGTAATTATCATTGTTGTGCAGTAGTAATAAGCACAGCTGGGGAATGCTTCTGCAGTTGTTTCTTTGGCTACAAAGCTAAATTTCAGACTTGCAGGTCCTCTCTGGTTTTTATCTGCTTTTTTATTCTACGTTATAAAAAAAAAACAGCTTCAGGACATCAGACTTAAATCTGCGCCTGGTCCACATGTCTAGTTGTCAATGGCATGTTCCAAGGCAGTGGAAATGGAGTCATTATGACTACTTTTGTGCCTTTGGATTAAGCCACGGACATAATTCAGAACTGAGTCACTGAAATGTCTAAGCAAAAGCTGAAACTGAAAACAATGGCACTTCTCTCCCTCTTCCCTCTACCCAATCTCAAATTTCCTAGCTGTTACAATAAAAAACTATTTAGTGTTACATGCTTTCTTCCTACCTTTTTGTCTCCTTTTCTTTCCCACTTTTTATTGAACAAATGCCAGAGATGTTTAAACTAATGGGCACTATGGAAGAATGTTAACTATGCAGTGATAAATAGCTAACCTGAACTAATATTCAGGAAGCTCTAATTACTTTGAAATTATTTAGACACATAGGCACCTGGTAGCTAACACTCCAAATTGCCACACTAATTAAATGTGAGACGTTCATATACAGACTTCATTTAGAGCTTGTAGAGCTTGAACTACCTGACTTGGTAGAAATTGCAGCTGTTGGGTGGGGTTCTTTTAATGAAAAAAGGTATTTAATTGAGGAATTTCTTTTTATTTCCTCTCACTTTATACTTCCACAACTAACATGAAAGTTTTGTCTTTTGTCTACTTCTTCCAGCATGCTGCAATAATAAAGAGGGTCAGATAGCTCATTTTTTGGAGTGCATCCTTCATGACTTGATACAATTATCCTTAATATCAGAATTTACACTATTTATGCATTCCCCTTTAGAAACAAGACATCCCCAAAAGCTATTTGGAGGAGTGGCCTTTGTCGCCCCTTTGCACTGGCCTTCCAACCTGGCTTGCTGTGCAGAGGACAGGTGCACTTCATACTGTGAAAGCCATTGTAGACGTATTTCATTCCACATCCTTTTCTGCTTTTATAACCAAAAAGTAAATTTTCCTTTTAGAATCTGTGCCTTTGACAAACTTTCAGTTTTCTGTGAACTACATTGATGGAGAAATCATGTAACCACCAAGTCAAACTAACCACTGAACCTCTACTAAATTTCATATGATTTTCAGGAGTTCTGCAAGATCTGCAGAGTACCAAAAGGTAGACTGAATTGTATACTCTTGACAGAAGGCATCTTGTTTAATTTCTGCTAAGGGGGACATTTTTGAAACTTGTTTATAGTCTGTGCTTCAGTTGTCAGCATTCTTTCTTCTAACCTTATATGGCTGGAGAGTACTATATGTGAAACAAATTTTAGGAACCACATCTTGATTAGTTATTTGGGTTGTTTCAGATGTTTTTGATTGCTTTGTCATGTTTTGTTTTCAACTCATGCAGAAGGAGAGGATGAAGGAGAAAACAGGAACAACACAGAAATAGAGAAAGTAGGAAGTAACGTCAGAACATGGTAGCAAAAGTGTAGCAAAACTTAGTGCAAGCCTTCTAGGAAGGAAAAATGATTTTATTAACAAGCAAACCAAATGAAAATAAATAAAAAAAAAAATAAACAGAAAACCCCCACTACTTTAACTCACATTAATACTCATGCTCACATACTCACAGTCACCAAGACTTTTGTGCTTTAGCATCCTCTTCAGCATGCAGTGACCAAGGTGTTTTCACAACAGTAGGCGGTCCCAGGATGATACAGATTCCAAAGAATGAATGACTCACCTCCTCAGTTTTTCTTAGACTGATGACTACATGACCATTTTGCATGTCTTTGTTGAACTCTTCAGAGATTAATCTCTCTATTCTGTTCAACCTCTACAAACCTTTTGAATTTACTCAGTTATTTGTCTATTGATACAGATGTTTTGAAAATCAACCCAAAAGTGTATGTGGTCTTGATGATCACCTGACAATCTACATGTTATTCTTATAGGTGTTGTTGCTGCAAATCCAAGAAAACTTCCAACAGAGGGTGAGAGCAAAAAAAAGGTCTTTTACTAAAGGTTCAGCTAAAGCTTTAGCAATCAATCACACCCACACACCAGCATACAGAATTCTACAAATTTATGACCCTACCTAATTATCCTATCTAGGAAGCACATCCAATGTCTAATTTGTAGTTATAGATTTTAATATAGTTTTATATAGTTTTATAGTCTTTTGCATCTGCAAAATAGTTTGTAACCCCTGTACCAAATAATTAGCTAGATTTTAACCTGTGTATCACATTTCTGAGACTTGTTTTTGTGTTAAGGGAGAGATATTATGTTGTATTCAGATAGCTACTAGAACATGTTAATAGTCAAAATACAATATTGTTTAGTCGTAGTATAAAGAGGGGTTAGAGGTGTTGGAAAACCTCCAAATAGAAGACATAATGCAATGAAGATGAGGGTGGGTGAGGAAAAGGTGGTCTTAAGACCACTGATTCAATTCTAAAGGGGTGTGTCAGGGGGTGGTTTGGGATGGTTTGTAGAATGGACAAATTAGACATTGGATATGTTTCCTAGATAGGATAATTAGGTAGGGTCATAAATTTGTAGAATTCTGTATGCTGGTGTGCGCGTGTCATTGATTGCTAAAGCTTGAGCCGAACCTTTTAGTAAAAGACCTTTTTTTGCCCTCACCCTCTCTTGGAAGTTTTCTTCCTTGGATTTATGGCAACAGTGTATCATTCTTCTGCTTTTTCTTCCATTGCTTCTATAGCAGAAAAGTCCTCCTCGTTCTTCATTCAGACCAATCTTAATGATTTTATCTCAGTTCCATATAAATGAAACTTGCAGAACCAATTTCCTCTGTTACTCTTGTGTCAACTAATAGATTAAAGTCATTTCTCAAAATGCAATAGCATGTTTTTTACCAGTAAGCATTACTGCCTGGTCAGATGTGGTAGCTGAGGAATATGCATAAACTCATAATGGTCCATGGTTCTCTGATGAGTAAACTGACCATTACCAAAGAAAATGAAATCTCTGAAGTATGTTTATGCAGCAATGGGCAGATTCTTTTGAGAAAGACAGAGTCTGTCTGGAATAAAAGGAACATATATGTCTAGAGACATGAAAGCACTTTCCGTTCTCAACTTTCATCTGAGTAGTATAGATAAGGACATATCAGCTGCCTGGAACAGCAATTCCAAACTCAAGCCTGGGAAAGTTTTCTGAGAACCTTTCAGCACATTCTGTACTTGCTAGGTCTCTTCTATATTAATTTTTCACCTTTTACTACAGGGCCTTTAGTCTGAACTATAGCCATTCTTAACATTCTTGTGGATATTAACTTCTTTATCTCATCCATGTCTTGATAAATCCCTCAAGGTTTCTTTGAACGACATCATCTTCTTACGTAAAATGCTGATGCAGTATTAGAAATTAGTCACATACATTTGTTATAATTTCTCAAAATTACAGCAGAACATGGATATTTTATATTTGCTACAGTTTCATCCAAACTACAATTATTATCACACACAAGTAAAACTGAGGAGGGGAAGGAGAACATAAATGATGGATGATTAGTCTCCACTATAGTGCTGAAAAGCAGTCACATCTTCCTTGTCTGTAGACCTCTACTTTCAATCTATGAATGAACAAGTATGAATGAGAAACAGTAAGTTATATCTTGTAAAAGTTTTTGTGGGACTACATGCAGTAACAAGCACACTAACCCCATTAAAACTGCAAACCTGTAGCTCTTCACTGTAAACCTTCCTTTGGGTATGTGTCAAATTGACTAAGGTGCAGCAAGATGTACTCAAAGATTACAAAAGATTAACAGGCAGATATTCCATATTAATTCCATTCATTGTTGGATATTTTAGTCCACTAGCACTCTGAGCAAAGTACTAATAGGTACATTACACCACTTGAAAGTAATACAGAAGGAATCTAGTTTTCTAAAACTGTGCATAGGATTTAGATAGGTCTTCCGCAGGGGTGATTAAGTTGCAGTTTTACAGGTATGCTACAAAAATGCAATTTTAAATGGACTTGAACATATTGATAATCCATTGGAAAATTTTAGGCAGTTTGAATATTTTAACACCTGTCTGAATTCATAATCAAAAATTGATTAATGCTACTGCAAACACTGGGGGGAGGAAAGTAAAAACTCATGTAAATGCATGTGTTAATTATTATTTCTTATTTTCTCGCTTAAGTATCGATCATAAGGAAAGAGTCCTCTTCCCTGTCTTTCTTGGTCTGATCCCCCAGTGCCTTAGGTAATCACTATCTTCTGTGCAAAGAAGTGTGAATATGATCAGAATAGTAGCATTTTACATGCAAACTGAAGCTGTAAGAAATTACACAGGCTTCAGGCAGTAAAGAATTAGATTCCCTGTCTATGTTGGACTGTACACTACTGGCTAGTACCCAGTTTTGCAAATGTCAAAGGTACACAGAAGATTTATAGACAGCTGTTCTGTCAGGCAGTGAAACTTTAATCCCATTGCCCCTTTTGGTCCTCCTGACTTTCTTATCAAGTTATTTTTGTTCTTGTTTTTACCAACATACAGAAGTACAGATCACTCTACAAGAAGCAGGTATAGAGATTGCCTGAAGACTGCACTTATTTTTGTGGCAAACTTTTGCTAGTAATTATTAAAAAAACCTGTGTCAAGGAAAAAAACTCCTAAAATAACTAACTGCTACTGCTAGATATGTTATGGTTCTGAATGTCTTTCTGCACTGACTCATCCCTTGAAAGTTACACCTGCTTTGGGGAATTACTGTTCAGAAAGGCACATTGTGTTACCTCGGAAACAGCTGTGACTGCATGTGTATATTTAGATAGAAGGTATTTCGATTCCTTCACATTCTGTCTGATCCACCATTTACTTTTTATTTCAGCTGTTAATGCAGTCAGTCCTCTGCTACATCTGCTCTTTCACTCTTAAGTCTACCCAGATGCAATAGTCCTGTAAGGACATGCCTCTGGTGACACTGCCACATTTCTGTTATATCCAAAATTTCTACAGGAGAAAGAATAAAAGAATATTATTAACATATTTAGGACTAGAAGGATAAATTCTATGCACCCTCTTTAGAGGATTCAGTATTTCATTAAGACAGGTCAGCTAATAAAATCACACAAGGTGACTTCATTTCCTTTCATTTCACTTCACAATTGAGAACAAGGGTATTTGTCTGTAAGACAGATGCTTGGCAGGAATGAGGTATAGCTAGGTAAGAAGGAGACTTGTGGAATCTTGTTTTTGTTACTGGAATTGAACTGTTGTGTGGCCTTGGGTAAGTCACTTAAATTTTCTGTGCCCTGATTCTTAGCGTCCCCTGTGCCAATAGAGCTCTAACAGTTGGCTAAATGCTACTGCGATTCAAAAATACTTTGAATTCTTCACACACAGCACATAATATAAAAGTGAAATTTTGTCACTGTGATTATTATTTTCACTCTACACTGACCTTTCCCTAATTAGGGAAAAAGTTGCAATACTGATTTAAAAGTAGGATGATTCTGCTGTAAGTGAATCTAATAAGGGGCATTGCTTTCTGTATATGAACAATATTTACTTCAAAATATGTATTTTGTAAAGATATTATGTAAAAATTAGTTCTTTAAAACAGATAACAAAACAACTGAGAAAATATAACCTACTACTTCCTGTTACTTTCTTATCATGATAGAGCAGAGAAAGCAGTGAAGAAGAAAAAGATTAAGAAGAAAAATAAATATTATCATACAAGTCTGTTTCCATACTGGTATATTTTTTTTTTTATTATTTTTGCATATAAAAATAGTAAAACTGCTGGTTAAAATTATGTTTACTCCTTCAGTATTAAAAACATGAATTTCTCTTTCTAAAATCTCAATTTAGCTTTTTTCGCTTTTTTTTCCTATCTAACAAAACCTTTTTTTCTTTTTTCCCCACTTCTCTTCTGTAGTGCTGTACAGAAAAATACTGGAGATGTCTGCTGAATTTCTTGCTCTTTTCTGTACACTGATATATATAGAGCAGCATCAGTCATGATAACTTAGTGATAAAGACTCCTGCATGCAAATATCACGAGGCTATTCCTGCCAGGGTGAGCTGTCTTTTCCCAATTAACTACTGGAAAAGTGGTCATGAGTGACATACAGTAGGGGAATGATAACAGGTAGTTTCAGATAGTCAGCCAGAAATGAGAGAAACTGGAAAAGGTGAGATAAGTGTCAGTAAAGGGAAAAGAAAAAACCAAAAAGACAAGTCAGAGTAGCTTAACTAAAACCAGTGATTTTGTAGGTATACGTGCAGTGTTTAAGACACTTTAACATCTAAAATTTTGTTCTTAACAGTATCAAAATTGTATTTTTCCAACCTAGAATGTTGCCTTAAGACTTCAGAGAGCAAGAATTACATAAATTGTGGTATTACTTATCATGTAGGAAAAGAGTAAATAACACATCTTAAGCTCATAAATAAACGCAAATAAATAAAAGAAGTAGAACTTTCAGGGAAAAAAATAAAAATAAAAAAAAAGAAAGAAAGAAAAAACCCAAGCAAACAAACAGAAAAAGATCTATAGCAATAGAGGTCAGTGTTCACCAGTTATAGATTGAACAGCGTCTTCTTGGATAGGCACCAGAAAACCTTAACTCAGAAGTCAAAACACTGTGTTCTTTCCACAAACCAAAGATTTCAGTATTTCAATATTATATCAAAAGCTACAAAAAATATACAGAAATATAGCTGAGAACATCAAGTACATTGAAACTGTCCTAGATTACAGGAAGAATGTGAGCATTTGTAAGATGAAACCTTATAAGTAAGGACACTGATAGCACGTAAAACCAAATCTCCAATGTTTTCTGCCAGTCAGTCTGGGATGACTTCCTGACTATTAATTTAATGATATATGATGATCACTTCAGTATCTAAGCATGAAATACCATGTAGGCACTTGAAAAATTATCAGTATGGCTAGAGCTACTTTTGAACCTGTACATTAATCAGTTATCAGTCTCTAAATGCTTTTTGGAAGGAGAATGAAAGAGGGAACACCAAACCAGCCAAATTATCTGTCTAGGAGATATATAATTTCTGTGTAGTACCAAAAACAGGGTTCACATTTTCAATCAGTTAAACATTTAAGTTTATTTCAACAGACTTCAAAAATTTAAATGAGTTGAATACACATTAATCTTTTACTATGAGAAATAGTATGAGAATGGTGCATTTTTGGTTTATGTAATTCCTGTTTCTCCAATCTTTTCAGCTTCAGTGTTAAAGCCAAAATATTGGAAAGGTTAATCCCAGGACCTTACTTAGAAACATCCTTCTGATTGTGATCATGTTATTCATGACCCTCATACCCATATGGTGATGCATAGCATTGTCTTCTAAAGCAGATAAATTTTGTCCTTATATTTTCACACCTATAAAGAAAGTAATCTTTCCTCTACATTTGTTTTACTTCATCTTCTAACATGATTTAATAAGGATTTTTTCATTCTTAGTCATCCTCACTGTCTTTTTGTGCATCTAATTCAGGTGAATTTCATCCTTATCAGATGATGAATATTGTAGAGAATATTTTGAGTAAGATCCTGAAAATAATGCAAAATGGTAGCAATATTTTCCTACCTGTACTGAGAATTGCTTGCTTGATGTGTTCTAGGATACCATCAGCATTTTCACAGTCATGTCACAGTCATTCTATAACTCACCAATGTATTCAAATTTTCCTTTCTTTTGCGCATACAATGGATATAGTTTACATTTATAGGTTCAAATTCTCATTAATCATGAAGTATATAACTTTGGAATTTTTGTTATTTAATTTAGTTTTTAGTTCACAAGTTTGTCCAATTCTTCCACTTACTGATCAGGTCTTCTTGAGTATGGATAATACTTTCCACTTTCCATCACCTGCACATCTCAGGGTAGTCATTTACCTCCTGCGTAAAAGTCTCTAATGAAAATATTAAGCATATCTATCCTAAGAAAAATGACTGAGGAAAATTAGTCTAATCTCATCCCAGTCTGATCTGTTCAATGCAACATTTGTCACGTTCCTGTTGCCTAGCTATTCATAATTTCTAATTAATATATGTCCATTTGAAATATAGCTCTCTATAGGGAACTGTATGAAGTGCTTTTTTAAGTCCAGATAGATTGGAATTCATTAACTATGATGATTTAATGGATTAGCTGCCAGAAAATATGCATACAATGTATGGAGTTAACTTACTTAAAGGTCTGTGGAGTTCCATGGATTTGGTAATTTTTTTCTCCAAAATATGTTTCTAGGCCATTATGCAGCCTTGAGGCCTG
>VXBX01005675.1:85686-99377 GCA_013400415.1 Scytalopus superciliaris
CATACAGTGTTGTATTTTCTTCCTTTCATTCAGAGAGTATTGCCATCATTCATTCATTCATAGCACTGAACTTTACAGTTCAAGTGATGACTTTTAAGGAATAGATTCTTCAGGACAGAGACTAAGGGAGGGACTATCCCGATTTTTTTAGAAGTCCAAGTTGTTTCCATTTCATATATCCCAATTTCAGTTACATATTTATGTTTTGTTGCTGGATTTTTTTGCTTTGTTTTGTTGGTTTGGTTTTTTTCATTATTATCATAGGTTACCTTTTTTTTTTTTTTCTGTATAGAAGTCACATTAAAAAAAAAAATCTCAGGCAAAAGTATTCCTTTGAAAACTGGAATAGATTAACCTTGATCTTCTCTCCTTTCAGAGCTTGTATTAATAACACTTTTATTCTGTTTCCTGTCCCTGCTGACCCTTTTCTATTTTTATCTCTGTCACTGACAGTTGTAATTTTCTTTAAATGAGCCAGCTTAACTGTATTTTGACTATTTTCACTTTGTTTCTGTACTTAATTGCAATTTTCTCATAGAAAAATTTATTGCAAATTTATTTTTTCGCATTTTGTGCTTGTTTTTCTAATAATCTTTTGGACGTATTTGAGGTTGATTTGTGCTGGTTTTCTTTTAATTCAATAAGTCTTGTACTTCTTCCATATGAGTCACTGTGCCCTCCTGCTTTGAATTAAAGATCATGCTCAAATTTGCCCTTTTTACAGAAAATAATTCTTTGCCTGTTCCATTCAAATATTTATTTATCATTCAAACCAATCAACATCATCAATTAGAAGTAAGAAACTAAAAAATCAGAGGCTAATTTTTGTCTTACATTTCAATACATCAGATTACTTTCTGTGGCTAACTCTGTTATAAATATAGTTTCTGATCTAAAAGAATGTATTTTACTGTTTCATTTTAGTACTTGGTAGAGATATCTGCCCTCTACATGTACATGAATATCCTGTCCCTAATCTCTCTTTCATAATACATGCCTAGAAAATTGTAGTGTTTCAGAATTATGTTACTTGTTATTTTCAGAATTTACTGAGATTATTACATAGAGAACATGTGCGATTTCTTATAGGTTAAAGGAAAAGAAAAATATGTAAGAAAAAAGGAAGACATTGGAACTCTAAAAAACTGGATTTAAATGCTCTCTAGATACATACCTGATTTAATGATCATTTTTGATCTGATTTGAACAGTTGCTAGAGGTTTTGAAAGCTGAGCATGGTAGCATATTAAATATCAGAAATGTTTTATGACTGACCTTAACTTGAATTATTTTGCTTAGTCAACTATTTTCTTTTGTTTCCAATGCTATAATAAAAATGCTGAATTAACAGTCCATTAACATCTAAAGCTTTCTTGATCTTGCCCTGTGATGGCTAAAAATACAGCTTTTCTTTACTGGTGTGACTGAAAAAAATGACCTGAAGGAAACATTTTGAAATCCAATGGAAAAAGAGTAGGTATTTTACTCTGTGTGTGTTCATTCAGTACTTTTTTGTCTTTATTGAGATTGCTGAAAAAGATGTTAAATTAATGGTCAGCAGTTATGTGAAGACTTATACTCTATGACCTAGTTTAAAAATGCAATTCATTTGACATAGGCTCCCTGATTGCCACCTGAGTGCAATGCAATGTCTTTCAATTATTATTGACTAGCAACTCCTTCCCACTCACAACTCAGTTTCTATAGATACTCCTCCTAATTCACTAATAACGTCCTGAGACATGAAGTCTATTGTTTTACTCTACCTTTACTCTGTACCACAATTTCTTGATAACCTTTTCCTTTAGAATTCATAGAATACACAGGCAGAAGAAAACATCAGGCAATGAATGTATTGCTTTCATGTCTTTTGTCTGTCTTTTATGAAAAATAGGAAAAATTCTGACCACATGTAAACACTGGTAGAGAATTTTGTTGCAGATTGATCTAGAACAAAGCACTGGTTACAAAACCCGTTCCTGCAATCTAATGTTGCAACCCAAGCAGTGAGAGTACCTGGTATATATTAACCTTTTGGAGACTGAGAGGTTGTGTAACAAAATAGATGTATTAAAGGAGGAAAGAACTGAAGGGGAATGAGGAGAGGAAAAAATAACAGAAAAAAGAGGAGTATGGTTGTAACAGAAGTCTGTAAAATCATGTGACCAGGAATTTATTTTCCAAGCTGCCAACATGGCTAACCTCCATAATACTGATGTAATGCCACTACTAAATGACCTTAAATTTGTATGCTAATGTTATACTTTATATATATTTTAGAAATAGGAGTAGGCTACATTTATTTTCTTGAAGACTATAACTTATATTTTTAGTCTTACACATTCAATTACATTTTCTGAAGTGCGCTGTTTAATAATTCACACTTAACAGCTCTCTGAAGAATACACTCAATTGTAAACAAGATGTCTTGTTTCTAAGCTGGTTAAAGTTGCATCCTTTTGGTCCAACATTATGTCATCTAGCACATATTCACTTTTCTGCCTGTTAGTTGTAAATGACATGTCTCTATGTCTTTGGACAATATGTTTAAAAAACCATTGCATTTGCTCTCTGCCTTGTAATGTAAAGGTCAGCAGGCTCTTATTTATAGAAAAATAATTAAAACAAAAATAAAAATAGGATGTTTCAAGAGCTATTACAGTTTTGTCCTAAGCCCAGCTAACTTATTATTCTTCTAAACACAAGATACTCTGATTTTATACTTCAGCTCATATTGTCAAAAGACTTCACAAAAATATAAACAGTAAAAAAAAAAGCTTTATTGGTGTGTGGTTCTTCAGCCAGCAGGTGGTTTAACCCTGGTTGGATGCTCACCAAAGGTTGTCTGTCACTCCCCTCTGCAACTGGCCCGGGAGAGAAAATAGAACAAAATGTTCATAAGTTGAAATAAGGAAAGGAATTCACTCACCAATTACTGTCATGGGCAAAACAGACTTGGCATGGGGATATTTATTGAATTTATCACTAACAAAATCAGAGCAGGATAATGATAAGTAAAACAAATCTTAAAAACACCTTCACTGCAACCCTCCTTCCTTCCTGGGGCTCTATGTCCTCCCCCTCAAGAGGTGCAGGGAGACTGGGAATTGGGGTTACAGTCAGTTCATCACATGTTGTCTCTGCTGCTGCTCAGAAAGAAGTCCGTCCACTGCCCCAGCATGGAATCCCTCTCATGGGAGACAGTTCTCCATGAACTTCTCCAGCCTGAGTCCTTCACACAGACTACACTAGTCCAACGTGAGTCCCTTTCCACAGGTGTAACCCTTCAAGAACACCCTGCTTCAGACTGTGTCCCTTACAGGGTCATAAGTCCTACCTGGAAACCTTCTCTAGTCTGGGCTCCTGTCTCCATGGGTCAGCAGGTCCCTGCCAAGAGTCTGCTCCAACACGAGGCTTCCCATGGGTTCACAGCCTTCTTGTGGGCACCTGTCTGCTTCAGTGTGAGTCTCCTCCATGACATACAGATAGAATTCTGTACCCATGTTGACCTCAATGGGCTGAAGAAGGGACAGGCTTCCTCACCATGGTCTTCACCATGTGCTGCAGGGGAATCTCTATTCCAGTGCAGGGAGATCTCCATTCTAATCTCTATTCCTCCTACCCTTTCATCTCCACTGGTCTTGGTGTCTGCATATTTGTTCCTGTCACATATTCTCACTCCGTTCATCTCTGAAGGAAATTACTTCTGTGCAACAACATTTTTCCTTCTTAAATATGTTATCACAGAGGTGTTACTGCCATTTCTGATTGACTCAGCCTTGGCCAGTAGCAGGTCCATCCTGGAGCCGGCAGGCACGTGCTCTGCCAGATATGGGAGAAGCTTCTGGCAGCTTCTCACAGAAGCCACCTGTGTAGTACCATCCATCACCACTACCAAAATCTTGACACAAAAACCCAATACATGGAGAAAGAAGACATATATAATTAGAAATTTTAAAAGACTTCATTTTTAACTGCCAAAGATTCCCAAGAAAAATTAAGGAGGTGTGCTGGTTTGGAAGTAAACTGGTGGGAGAAATGAACCCAACTCAAGAGAGATTATGAATCAGAGTTACAATTTACTAAAAGGATTACAATAAATACAGTGATATAGAGAAAACTGGCTTTTAACCCACAAAGATAGATGTATAACCCAGCACCCTGGGGTATGAACAGAATGGTGTTCATTAGCCCCTGTGCTGAGCACCACACAGTCCCTCTGAGTGCAAAGTAAAAGCAAAGGAAACCTGTTGGTGAGGATTATGATTGCAGTCTTGTCAAGAGTGACAGTTGCAGTCCTGTTGAGGTTCTGGTTCTCTGGATCAAGTGGTACCAGAAATCCCAAAACCCAAAGATTATATATCCTCAGGTTTAGCTGGGAATGCCCAGTACCATTCCCAGGGCGAGCAGTTTTGCAGTGGCTGATTTAACTCTGTGAGTCATGGGATACTTTTGAAATCTTTGAGGGTCTAGGTGATAGGTATACCATAATATATTATACTATAATAGGCAGCTGCGTATTATGGCAGTCCTTCATGGCCCATTAGCAGAGATGACTCCTCAGGCTGGGTGTGAAGGTGCTGATGTCTCCCTGCAGGGGAGTTATCAAAGCTGAATCATTGGTGTGAAGACAGAAACGTTCCCATGCCTTGCAGGGTTCTTTAACACCAGCTGGTAACCTGAGGTGTCAGGTGTGCCCTGGGCAGCTGTCTCAAAAAAAATTAACAGTCCATCAGAAATGACACAGATGGTGCAGAATACACAGTTTTGGTTATACTCACATAGTGATAAATTGGTCCCTGTAACTCGAACAAGAAGTTATCTAAGGAATTTAGCTTACACAGTTTTAATGGAAATTGTGCAGATAAAGTTTCATACAGTGCTTTGGTTCTTTGTATATAAAGGACTGGCATAATCACTTTCAATAAAAATAACAAAAAAAAAAGTTAAAACTTAAATATGACCTTCAGTTCTGTTCCTTGCCCTTAAAGGTCTTTACTTGCCCCACTGTCATTAGTCATGTACCTAAATTACTTTGAAGTTCTGAAAAGCATATTCTTCTCTGGGTCAATTCACTGCTTCTATAGCATAAAGTAATTTCCACTATATTGCACAAATTCTGAGCTACTGCAAGACAAATAAAACAACTACTCCAGTTATAAAAAGTCCTCTTTGAGCTCTTTGAACTCATGTCTGTTTCTCTGTGTGTTTTTTTTTTCTCTTGAACAACTTGAAAGCAAACAGCAGAACACATGTTGTGTGAGATCTTGTTCACTTTAGAAAATAATTTTGCAGTCAGAGTATTGGCATCCTTTTTAATTCACTCAGTAAAAATATGAGCAGTCCAGATTTATTGACCTGAATCTTGACTAATTATTTCACACAGATTATTTTTGGACAGCATGGTCACTTTTAAAATTAAAAATGTGGTTTTTTTCCTGTATCGCTTATTTCATATTATTTCTGTCCACCATCAAATTACAGAAATGAAGTGATAGAGCAAAACCTGCTTTTCTACTGAAGTTGATGAGAGCTCAGTAGAGCTGCCTCCACTTTGATTTTCTAATAGAGCACTGATTTTGGTTTTCTAACTGATGATGCCTTATACACATGGCAGATTAACTTTAGAAGTATCATTCAACAGCCGACTATGAGGTAGTCTGTTCAAGGCCATTAGCTTTTTCCACACATTGCTTTGTCAATACAGCTTGTTTAGTGGGGCTCTTTAATTTCTTGTTTTCAAAGAGAAGGCAGTTTTTTTTAAATTTACAAAGCCACTGGGTTTTCTTATGATTGAATGGCAAACAGGATGGATTAATTATCCCTTCTCAGATGGATCTTCCATGTCAATAATGTTTTTATCTATTAATCTCATATTAGTTAAACCATAAGGCTTTAAAGATACATGTTTTACATGCTTTTAGGAGTGGATTTTAACCTGCTTTCACTGTTGAAATAATTTAGCTGAGGACAAGATACATTCCCAAAAACTCTCTGACTACTTGCAAATATTACTTCTTTCATATTAAAACATCAATCAAGTATTTGTCTTTTACCTGCTTGTATACTCAACAGAAGGACATCAAGCTTTCTTTTACCTCAGAGCAAAGTTTACTAGTCCTTCAATATATTTGTATGCCACTGCTTCACCATGGATTTGCTCCAACACTTACTTCAAAGACAGAATAACTATATAAATTAATTCAATCTCTCTTTCTTTGAAACTCTGTGGAACATAAAACGTATGAAACTAAAGTATTGGAAGACTTTTTGTGTGAATTTTTTCCTTTTCCCTGTGGCATTCCATCCCACTGGTATGACTATAATATTGCATTCGTATACCTTCCTAATGCCACATAGTTTTCAGAACTTCCTGTTGTTTCTTGATGCTTCCTTGAGATCCCATATAGCACTGAAATTACATTGTTGCTGTCATTGGATCAGGAATTGCTCACTCCAGACTTATGCCAGGACTGAAATAAACAAACAAAAACCAAACAAACACCTATTACATAAATGTTGCCACATTATTTTCACTCTCCAAAATATTGAAAGTTCCTTCTCAGGCCCTTATACCATAGGATGACAAAGACAGATGGATCAACCAGTGTCACACAGCAGATCTCTTACAAAGCTGGGCAGGTAACTTGATACTCTGATTCCAAGACCAACAGTGGCAGCATCATTGTTATTAATAGTAAGATTAACATTAGTATTGCTGTTCTGTTTATACCACTGGAGCAACACCTGTGACCATAGGTATGAAGCATCATACAGAGAGCATTCATAAGGAGAAAATGTTCCTTTAGAAAACACCAGGAAGAGAAAGAGATAAGCAGTGGATATATATAGGAAATGATGAAAAATGAGAGAGTAAAACATTGTCATTCAATGTAGGAAAAAACCTGGGTATAAAACTAGAGACAACTGAAAAGTTATAGACCCAATTGTAACAGTACAGAATTATAGGGGGAAATGCAGTTGCTACTCTCTGGATCGAATGTGGTCAATGTGCCCAAGTTCCCACACACAGTACATGCTAAACGGGGATGAAATGAAGGGGGGAGCAGAGTGGAGACACAGCAGCCAAGCTCTGTCAAAATTCTTGCAGAGGAGGGATCTCAGTGGTACTTTCTAGCTGGTAAGTCACATAGCAACTGTCAACCAAGGGAGATAAAAGATGTCTTGCTGTTGAACCAGAAACTGTGGCAAAATCACTCTCTTCAAATGTAATACTGACACTCATCTCCATCTCAAGGTTACCTCAGGTGTAATCCTGACACACACTTCCATCTCAAAACTACCTACCTCCAAAGTGCAACCACCCACACTGAGCATGCCTAGAGTCACTCAAGCTCTACCTAAATGTAAAGGAACATTATAAAAGTTAAGAATGGGCAGAAGTTAGGGAAGACTCCATCGTAACTTCTGGGATCAATCAATGGTCTAAACCATTCCTCTTCCCCATAGGGACACCTGTTGGGTAAGAACCATACTCTATGCACACTGAATTATTATCTCTAGCTAGCTCTTGTTAGGGATTAGAACTTATCTGTATTGGCTTTGAATAAGTTTTTGCAGTGAAATACTATCACTGGCAATCTTTGAACCTTAACCTGTCACAATTTTTTATTATATTAATACAGAGTATTATTCTGGAAACTGTTAAGTGTGAGTCCTTCAAGGGCAGCAGGATTTGCCAGCAGTGGGTAACATGCTTGACTGTGGGGACAAGCACAAAGGTTTTGA
This sequence comes from Scytalopus superciliaris, assembly GCA_013400415.1. Taxonomy (NCBI): domain Eukaryota; kingdom Metazoa; phylum Chordata; class Aves; order Passeriformes; family Rhinocryptidae; genus Scytalopus; species Scytalopus superciliaris. Next base: position 93,436 of record VXBX01005675.1, read on the forward strand.
GGAAATCTCCCCTTTCTTGTGACAATCAGTATGGTCTCCACATACCATCAGTCTTATCTATATTGGAAGTGAGGTTAGACTGTCAGACAACCAGAGCTTTGGTCTGTACTTTCTTTACCTCTTCATGAATGCAAAATTCACCAGAAGGCAACATAAATCTTAGTTTCTGAAGTGGTTATTGTAGTTCACAAAGGCCAAACAAAACCAAATCAACTATTAAGGCAGATGACAATAATTGGCTAAATTAGACTGATTAGAATGAATGTTATTGAAAGATGCATCCTGTGCTTTCAGTTGTAGTCAACTGAATTTTCATTTATGTTCACTATAGGTGTTAAATTCTAAAAGCTTGCCCTTTCTGTCTTTGAATACATCTGCTTGTTCTCAGAAGGACAAGAAGTTTGGATTGTTGGTTACCTCGGCTTATTTTAAGGGAATAGTGGCTTTTGAATATTAAAATAGCCCCACATTTTACAGTAGCTATTTGAATTAAAAATCCCTTCACAAAAGTGCTTTGTGCATGAGCCATGTTGGCCTACATTAATCTCTGAGTCCCAGAAAAATACACTGACTTGTGCTAAGCCACAGTAAAAAAATACCTCATACATAACATATTAATCTGGTTTTCATGATCAGCTGTTACTAAGTGTCAATTTTTCATATTGTTATCATATAATAACTTACACTGAAAAATAAATCATAATTCTACCTCAAAGCTAGTTTGTCAAAAAACAGTAGGAATTTCTTAAATATTTTTCCTAATTCTCAAGCTTTGACACTGGCTTGTTCTCCATTCACCTTCTACATGTGACTACTACAAAAGATACTGAGTGTGTATCCAAAAGGGCAAAATTATATATTAGCAAAAGTTTTAGTGTCATATATTATATTCCAGGAGACAGAGGATGGGAGGGGAGAGAAGAAGAGAAAGGGGTAGACTAAAATGCTCATGTGTTCACTAACCTCTTGTAAAAAAATTTTCTTAAACTACCTGAATCTTCACAGTATCCTTGGAGGTAAATACATCACAGTTGCTCGTCTCTGTAGTTGTGTTCTATAAATCATAAAGTACTAGAAACTGAAGGGGAAAAAACATGAAAAAATATCCAGCCAGAAACAATAACAGGTTGTCTGTCTATGAGAGCTCTATTCATGTGCTCCTCACACATAAACCAGGAAAATGTAATGTTTTGAGGAATAGAAAATTTCTTACTAAGTTTATCACTTACATGTTTAATTTCTCCCCTTAGTGTCTCTTTCTTTATTCTTGAAGAAGATGAGACCAGGCCAAGCACTGTAGACTGTTGGAAGATACCGGTTCACAGGATGGAAACATTATCATCTCAGAGGAAATTGTATTCCAGTAGCATCTTGTAAAATGTTATTTTTCACATCATTAGATCATGTATGAAACAATAAAAACACCCAGAAAAACATTGATAGCCTTAATCTTTCTGTCATTTTGTTGCTTTCTATGCCCCTTCAATGCCCCTTTCTATGTTAACAAAATCTCAAGCATAAGCATGACGTGTTTCAAAACAAGATGGTTATGGTTAATTTGGATATTACTTACAGTCACAGAAGTCAGTAAAGCTACTGATGGTCACATAGTCAGAGGAAAGGTATAATGATTTAATTTTCATTTATGTTCTTGATTTTAAGGAAAAAGTTGTGTTTTGTTTTGATGTTTTGTCTTTTTTTTTTTTTTTCTCCAGAGAGTATTTTACCATTGGTACTTCATTGAGTGATAATCTTTTGTAACTCTGTCTCTATTTAGCACATGCACAGAAATTATCTTTACGAGCAAGGGTACTGTTTGTTACAGCAAGGTGATGTGTACTATGCTGATAGTAAGTAAGTAGCTTATGCCATTAAAAACATCCTATTAAGCTACTTGGTTTACCATTAAAAGCAGCAGCATTAAAAGCACTTTTAAAAAGTGGAAGTCAGTAGAAGAGGTTGCATAAAAAAGAAAGGGTATCCAGCTCAAAGCAACAATCTCTCATCCTGATGGTGTGATTATCTGTCTCCCCTAACAACGTAGAAATCTTGACACCTCTGGAAAGCCACAGAGAGATCTGCCAAATATTTCACCATGATCAGGATTTCACCTAGCATTTTGTAGGTGCATCAGTAAACCCTTCTTTTTCCATGTAATCTCAACAGTGTGATGATAATAATAACGGATGTTTTGATCATTAAGAAGATAGAACATTGAAATTCAGACTGACCATTCCTGTCTGACTCAAATGGTTTAATGTGGCTTGAATATCTGACTCAATATCACACTTATCTTAATTTATTAGCAGTTAGTCCCAAAGACAGGAAAATATATCAATGTAGTAGGAATACTAAGACAGAGTAATTGAAACACTGCAATAAATGTCAGTGCACATACAGGCATTTTGTACTTGTGTTGTTTTATTTTGTAACCTTTCCTTCTTTTTCTGTGCAAAAAGACCATGATGTAAATAATAATGATGAAACTGAGTTACAGGTAACAAACCTTGATAATTCTATCTAAAATGATTTCATTAAACATGTTAAAATTGCTGATAGTAGTGCCAGAAAAGGACAATATATTTTAAAGCTGCAAGATTAGATCCATGTCATGATTTGAATGGTGTTAATGGTAGCTTAACTATGGGTTTTGTGAGTTTGTGTTTAGAGAAAATGACAGATTAGTTTCACAGCAGTCTGTTGATCCTATGTTTATCTACGTTTATTTTTTCTCCATAGCTTCTTGACATCAAAGAGATGGAGCACCTCAGGACTTTCTTTTGTGGTATGGACAGTAGACAAAAAAGGTGGGGTTGAAGTCAAAAAAAGAAGTCAGGATATATGTGGCTCGTATGGTTTTGACCAAAGTAAAACAAACCCAAAATATTCAATGAAAAAGGTCAAGTCATTCAAACAAGAGTTTCAGCAAGAATGCCAATTTTAACAATAACCAAACCCACAAACAAATGACACCCATCTTCCTCAAGCCCCCAGACCCCAACAACTTCCCAGGTCTCAGGCAGCATGACCTAGGAGTCCAGATATAATCAGACAAGAGTATTTGAATAGAATTACCTAGTAAACAGTCTTTTAGCTTTTGTGAAGAGGAGACAGGATCTAATTCCCTATTGTGTCCAATTTAGACTCAACATGATTTTTCTTTGATGTACAATGACAAGAAATTCTGACTTTGGCTGAGATGGTGGCAAGTAGAAGAAGAAATCTTGACTTTTTCCTAGTACTGCTTTGGTATTCACCTTGTTGTTATAATGCATAATAGATTTATGACCTTAGTTAACCAAATATTAAACTCCATTTAACTTTACACCATTTATAGGATTAGGATTTTTAATCTGATACCATTTATTATGAAATAACCCATCCCTTGAAAAAATCATGGAAATGAATCTTTGCAATACTTTTAGCAGCTTTTAAATAATTTGGGGTGAAAATATGAAACCTTCATATTGTGACATACTTTCAATTGAAGTTTGCATTGTGGGGGCAATTTTAAAAGTTTTGCCTGAGTCTAAATATATTTTTCTACATCAGACATTGATGGGGATAGATGAAATTTTTGAAAGTAGGATTATTTTTTTCAGATACTCTGACAAAAAAAAATATTTTAAAAGAAATAATGTGGGGGTGGGATATTTAAATATACATATAATTTTAGGAAATACGTGTTCACCTAAGTGAAGATGTAGCTAGATGAAACACCACTGTGGCTTCAAATGAGAATTTTTTTTTCTGATTTACAGAAAATGCTTATTCTTTTTCTTCTTTCATTGTGTTTGAATAGATACATACAGATTCACATAAAGATTCCAAGACAACCTTTTCTTTCGTGAGTAAAGGTATATTATACTAACGAGGCAAAGCATAGCCTATCATTCTCTTTATCTAGAAAATAGGCTATACCAGTTGTGTACTCTGATTCTCCTAGTTCAAAGAACAAAACTTCAGGTAGATATCCATAAAAAAACCCTTCAGAGAATAAGACAACATGTTTTTAGCTGCATTGAAATTGAGCAGAGGAAGAGTTCTTGGTTTGGAAGGAATGATTCTGGGGTGAAAATTCATCTTTAGGATGTATCTGGAAAACTTAGATATAGATCTGCAAATTTAGTGATGTCATAGTTAAGAAAACAACTTGCAGAGAGCTCTGGTTATCTTGTAGACTTTTCTATTCTGTCAGATAAAGAAAGTGGCATTTCTATATTTTGCAATTAATTTTCAGAGCCACTGACCAGTAAAAGTGTACTTGATCCCATTTATCCCTAATAACGTGAATACAAGGATGTCTCAAACCAGTATTACTCTACATAGATTTTAAAGTAGAGAAAAAAATCTACATGTAAAAATTTAAATCAGTCACAAGACAGACTGCAATCAAGAATTTAGTATTAGATTTGATATAGGCAATTATGTTTACCTTTCAGCTCTTTAATGATCTTAAAAGTCAATGTAATTGTACATTTTATAGGATATTTATTTCCTTTTCAGAATGACAAACTACTACTGTTCTTTCTATCATACAAGAATATTTGCCCATAAAAAAATAAGATGCTGCCATTTTATATTTCACAACATGCTTTCATCCAAAATCTCTAAAAGAAAAAAAGGACAGAAAATATTTTTATTGATTATTGCCAGCCCCTGAGGGTAAAGAGGAAAAAATAACAGAAATTACCCTAACTTTAAAGGTAAATTGTGATGAATCCTCCTGCTCCCTTTCAAAATAACAAATAAAGGAAGCAATAAAAAGAGAGTTGTTGTTTTCTGGGGTTTTTTTCCCCTCCCTTACTTATTAGGCAGAAGGCGAAGTTTCAGTTGATAGCATCAAATTTCATGAGTCCTGCACTGATTGTATTAACCTAAACCATCAGAATTAGTAATCTCAGGAAGGTCCATACTGTGTCTTAGTGGGGATGTAACTTAGAGTAAGCACATTAAGTTCATTCTTTTGAATGAAAAATGTAAGCCAGAATCTCCGTTGTTGAATTCAGTAGATTTCACATTAAAATAGAGTAAGGAGTCTTTACCTTAAAACTTATTAAAAAAGATTAATTTTTATGTAGATTTTTTAACAACACTCTTATAAGCCTATTCAACTGCCATATCGTGGAAGGAAAGAGGAACTGCCATTTCACTATAATATGGGAGTGATTGCAAGGTTTGATGTACTTTTAAATTACGATTTGTGACCTCTAGTTAAATATTGAAGCTCTTAAGAAAGTTACATAAACAAATAAGATTGGAACTCCTTTCAAAGGACCTTTCTAATTAAATTACTCAAATAATTTCATTACCTTTGTAGGACAGAGAAAATATTTCTTACATTTTACACTATTTAGTCAGTAGAATATACTTTACAACTTCTGGCTATGCAATATAAATAACACTCAAAGAAAGAATTTGAATTGGATTATAAACTGTGAAAACATAGTCATGGTAACTTATGGAGAGCACTATGTACTATGTGTATTATGCATACCCTATGTATATACCATAGTAACATCTGTCATCAAACATTAGGGATTTCCACCTTTCTTTCTTACCGAAACAATTCAATTGGAAGGTAAACATAAAATGTAACAGGAAGTTTACTCAATTAGTTTAGAACTGTGCAACAGAAAGCATATATATGCAAAGAGTTTGTATGGCATCAGAATAAAGTATATTTTTTTCTGTAGAAAGCACACCAAAATAACCACCCTAGAATACTTTCCTAGTAGTGGAGCTTTTTGGTTTTTTTTTTTTTAAAGATACAGAAGGTGGAAAGTAAGGGAATTGGGCTGCCTACTCTAAAACACATTTAAATCTCCTGTGAGTGTTATGTGCTAAAATCAGCATTTTTGACATCTTAATCCAAATGCATGAATTATCTTCAAAAAAACCAGGAGATTAATAAAAAACTATTCTCTCAAAACCTTTCTGAT
>VXBX01005676.1:0-88549 GCA_013400415.1 Scytalopus superciliaris
CTTCTCTCCTCCAACATTGCAAGTGCTGTCTCCTTTTGTTTTGGCTTTCTTGCCCGGATTAACCTATTCAAAAGCTTCTGTTTTGTTTCTTGTATACATTTTAGATTACATATTTTCCTAATACTGTACTTTACACTTTCTGATATGGCCAATGGCTCAGTGTTAAAGAGGGCATTAGGATGAATTGTGTCAGTCTGATGAGGAAGGACTAATAAAACCTGTTTTGATTTAAAAAGCAGCAACAACAGAGACCACAACCGTGGAAAAAAAAAGCCCCAAACCAAAACCAAACACCCAAATTTGCTCCATTTTGTTGTTATCACATTTTACTAATTCCACACCAGCCTATTTGAAAAGCAGTTTTTGGACAAGCAGTCTTCTCTGATGGGTTCTTCCAGTACGTACTTGCTCGTCTTAGAGTTGGTTTCCTCCCCCCACTGAGCTCTGTGTGAGCTGAAGTTATTTCTAGCAGTCTGGATTGGCAGAGGGTAAATCATTAATATTAATGCCTTTACAACTTTTGCATTTACAACTTCATGGATCCTTCTGGGGAGAAGTGATGAAATCCAAGATCTTGATTTTACCATGATAATCTTGAGCTTTGCATCCATAATGGATTGCATATGCTTATTTAAGAAGCAGGCAAATTCTTGCAGAGTTGGATTGAACTTTTAAAACCATCTTGCTTTCTGAACTTCTCTGATCGGTCATAGTATACACATATACTATTGATAGCAATAGCTGTTGGTTGTACTAGAAAATATAGGAGAATTGTATCACGTTGCTAACTTTGCTGAGAAGGGCTGTCCTTTTAGATACACAGAATTGTACTAGAGTTAGCCGAAGACTGTGTGAGTCAACAAAAATAATCCTCAAATGGGATTGCATATTTTTTCAGTTTGTCTAATTTCAACATAAGGCCTGTGGGACTTTTTGTTTGGCAAAACCCTGGATTTTGCATTTAATTCCAAGTTGTGACTTTGAAAAAAAAACCCACCTACTTTTTTTTTTTTTTTCCCAAAACAGATGTCCAGATATTAGTGTCCCAAATACTTCTGCGTTTGGAGCTACTGAATTTATTGCTTCAGAATACAATACTCTGTGTGTGTATGTTTGAGGCTCTCAGAGGACATTCCAAATGAAATATTTGGGACACTGCTGCTAGGATTTTATGTGAACATTTCTTCCTTTGGTTTCAGTAATTGCTTTGCTTTTACAATGTTATATTTAAAAAAAAAAAAAAATAGAGAGAAATTCTGTTGTTCTGTTTTGGTTGGTTGTTTCCCAGTTTCTTAGTGCATGAAGATATTCTGCATGCCCACATTTATGTCAGAAACAGTATAGGATATGATCTTAAGACCATAAGTCAATTACCACTGCATCTGTTTTCATGAGAGTTTGGAGTTTTTTAAAGGGCAGGGTGAAGCTATCAAAGATGTTAGGAAATTTAAGCAGTATCTTTGGTAGTTTTCAATAACAAGAATAATCATAAAATCATGGACTGGCAGGATTTGGAAGGGTCCTTAAAGATCACATATCTCCAAACGCTCTAATGCAGGCAGGGGTAACTTCCTCTGGACCAGGTTGTTCAGAGCCCCACCCAGCCTGGTCTTGAATATCTCTGAGGTTGGGGAGTCCACAACTTCTCTGGGCAGCCTATTCCAGTGCCTTACCACCCTCACAGTAGAGAATTTCTTCCTAATTTCTCATCTAAACCTACTCTCAGTTGGAAGCCATTCCCCCTTGTCCTGTCACTATGTGATCTTGTAAATAGTTGCTTTCCACCATTTTTGTAGGCTTCTTCAATTACTGGAAGGATGCAAATAGTTCACTCTGAAAACATCTCTTTGCCAGCCTGAACCCTATTTCTCATAGACTTTCCTCATAAGATTTTTGGTGGACTAGGTTTTTAGAAAAGGAGGAAGATATGTGAAAGGCTGACATGATCCAAAGGGTTTTTGAATAATAAACTTGTATTTTTGTAGAATTTATTTGTAGCCATAGGTTTTGCTTTTTGTTTGAATGCATAAGCTATATAGCAGTCATGATTATGATAATTTTCTTATCTTTAATTTTCTGTTATCTTTAATTCCCCAGCATTGACATTCAGCCCTGTGGGAAAGCAACATAGAATTATCCTATCTTAAGTATAGAACATGCAAAACAACCTATAGAAATATTGGAAACTATTACCCTAAATAGTTAAAACAGCTTAATGTACTTGCTGTGTCTCTCAGCCAATTGCTTACCTATTACTATGAGGTCGATACTGATAGCAACAATTTTAGACATGCACAAGTCCAACTGCAGAGCTTGCCTACAGTTGACTATGACTGCATTGACACAGTTTCCAGTCTGTACTTACCTCCACCCTTACCTGTTACCTATGATGCAATCACCTTTCACACATAATTTATTGTTATTTCACAGCGCTCTCATTTGAGCCCCAAGTTTGGTGTTTAATTGGACTGTAGGCTTATGTGCTGAGGTTTGCACTTAAACCCAAGTTGCTTAATTTTTATTCAAGTCCAATTACTTTTAATTGCACAGTAAAAACAGAAGATAGTGCGAAGAATAGACTGGATTCTGGTCTTAGCGTGCAATTAATATTTCTTTATTAAATTCCAAACACTTTTGTCTTTGAGTAAAACAGTGCAATTGCAAAGGTATGAATAGAGAGTGCTCTGCAATGTGCTAGGATTTTTTCGATAATACATGAAAAGACAGGTGCTTCTTTTCAAGGCCTAAGCTGATTTGTCAACATCTGCATTTGGAAAGTTTATGTAGTATTCATTTCATAGCAAACACTTGAAAAAGAAATGCTGAACCTGCAGCACCATTTTTATTGCCACTAATCAGAAACAAATTGCAGTATAACTAAACTTCGTACTACTTAGTTTACTTTGTGATACTTAACTAAGCAACTTTGCCATTTGAATACTTTCAATAGTGAAATATCTTAAGGGGAGGAAGTATGAGTTTTTTTAAAAGTCACTTTCACTGTGGGATTGGCTTGCTGCTGTCAGCATGCCAAATTTGAAGCCAGATTGCAAGTTGCAGAGTGAGTTACAGGTCCTATTTTCAGCAATCTTCATCTACTGCTAAGAAAGTATGAAGTAAATCCTTTATGGAGAGTGATAGAAAAACACCATGGAAGGCATCCATTAAATTGAACACTAAGTGAAAAAGAACACACCTCTACATTTTTAGACTAGTCAAGTTTTGTAGTTTCCTTCCTCAGTGTCATATTTCTCCATGCCTTACAAAATGTTGGGTAACATATTCAGACAGAATGTGCTATAAATTTTATCCATCTGTAAATCACTGAAGCACTACAGTGCATTTATAATTCTAGTATTTATAAAAAATTGCCTCACAAAAGTATCTATAGTATTGCTATTTGTGCCCAGAAAACAGGTTTCTCCTAAGTCCTGGTTATTTTTTTCTTACTTCAATCTGTCATTTGTCACTGTGCATGAACGGAAGTGTTAGAACTTTTTTCCCATTGTCATTGTGCTGTGTCCACCCAGAAGACTTGAGTTTCTTCCTTCCTTGAAATGCAGCAATGAGTTTGTGATTGACCTTGTGGGAGAGAGGCTGAGTAATTGTTTTAAATCAACATTTTCTGTTTTTGATATCTTGGGATGAGGAAGGTGTGTTGCATGTGAGGCTATCAAATCAACCTATTCATGTCTAAGATGCTAATAGAAATGCCAATTCACACAAAATTATAAATGTAGTTGTTTCACCCAAGAAAGATTTAGCATTCAAAAATATTTTTCTTCCTAATATGAGCTGAAATCAAGTGTAATAACAGGAAAAAGTACATTTATATGGTCATATTAGTCTGGTTATAGAGAAAATATGTTCTCAGAAGATTATAAGATTATAATATATAACTTTATTTATATATTTGATTACTACCAAAAAAAGTTAAACCCTAGAAGAATTGAATCAGAAACCAGTGGTTCTTTGGGTCTTTTGTGTGTTTTGTTTTGTTTCAGTACAGAACACTAAAATTTCTTAAAAATTCTGTTAGATTGGATGTCTTTAAAAGTCACTGAAGCTAGAGACTATTCAGATTTGTTACTGGCTTCATTTCTTCTGCTAAGCTGAGAAATACCTTGACAAACTTTGTTGTTGTTTATTTCCTTTTTTTTTTTTTTTAAATTTCTGAAGCAGATGTTTGTCTTCCATGTGAGACATAAATTGTAGGATGTGGTAAAGGTGATGAAGTTTACACTTTTCATAGCCTTCAAAAGTTGTAAAATCACCAGCTGTGTTCCTGTGGGTTTATCACTCAAATGCCCTACTGATGTGATCCTTGAAATTTAGGGAATGAAAGATTTCACTGAGTCACTTCTTGAAACAAATAATATAGTTTTGCTTAATTAGGTGAAATATAATCTTGAAATACGAAATTTCTATTTTTTTCAAAGCCTTAGAAATCCTTCTTAAATGATTAAGCCCATATGTTCCTCATGTTGTGCAAAACTGTTCAGAGGGAACAAAGCCAGTTAGAAATTCAGGGATCTAGTGGAACTGGATAGTTAAGGAAAATGCACCAAGATTTCTGCCTAGAATTAAGGATTAATGGGATTTCAAAGCCACACCACTTTAAATTTCTATTGGTGAATGGAGGATTCCGTACAGCTCAGGTAAAATATTTTGTGACACATTGTACACTATCAAGGACACAGCTGTTGGGCACATAAAACTGCCAGTCTACCAGCCCTCTTTAGGCTCTGTAAATTATGTATAGCACTGCTTTTGCCTCTGATTATGGTAGAATTGGAAAGATATGAATGTTATTGTGAGGCAGTTTTTATTCACCTTCTTTGTGGTATAATGTGTGTTGCAGAGGTGAAAAACAAAGCCGCATATCTATGAAAGACCTCACGAATAAAGTTTATGGATGTCACAAGTTTAAAATGAATGCATAACATTAGTGAAAAAGTAATAAAAGAATAAATGTCAATATATTTTTTCCCAGTAAAAGAGCCAAAGAGGGAGAATACTTGAGGGAGAAAATTTTCCTTCCTAATTCTCTCTCCATCCAGTCCCAGTAAAGGTTTGCATAAATCCTCATAAATCCTGAAAAAGTAATTATTAGAGGCATTTTCTCTTAAAAGGTGTACAGAAATGGAAAGAGGTAGGCACCTATATTACACAAGAACCAGAACAATAAGAAAAGCTTAATTCTGAGCTATCACCTAAATGATTTTTGTGAAGTTGTAAAATTAATTTATGTTGACTTAGACAAGAAGCAATCAGCTTTTCATTGGAATAAAACCTGAGATAATATGTCTCCAGGGCATAACAGAATTTGACCTGCAGAGAACTAGTAATGTCATCTTTTGTCAACCTGATTTCTATCAGAATGATTGGGCATCCTGTCACAAAATCTTCTGGTGCCTTAAGTGTCAGGTGTATTTCACTCAGGTGCAGTGTGGCCCCAGCTGTCTTCACGTGTTCATGCTGTGTCTTTGCTAACAAATCTTCACAGGCTGTGGTTCCTGACAAGGGCAATGCTCCTGTGGCTTTTGAGAAGTCAGCTTGTATGTGGATTTAGTTAATAACCATTTTGCACCTAAACTGCTTCTAGGCCTTTAACCCATGTGTCTACAGTCATATCATAGGTCAGCAAAGTAGGGATCTGGAGCCGAGCTGTCTGTCACCAACTTTGTGACTGCATCAGAGGCACAAGTAATTTGTCACCTGTATGGTGAGTGACATGCATAATGGAGTTTTCTGTGAAACCGATGAGGAAATCAAAAATCATGTCTTGAAGAAGGACCTGGGCAGTACACTAAACATGGTTTCATATTCTTGTGTTTTTTTTCTTGTCTCTGTTAAGTGATTATTTTCCACTGTGTGTATGAAGTAATGCAAGGAAAAGCAGTGTGTGTGCGTACAACTAATACAGTTACAGTGTACAAATAACAAGCTGTTACAATTTTGGTGCTTTTCTTAACTTTTTATTTGATTCGTCAGCTTCAATGACTTTCTTCAAACAACAGTTCCTAATTTTCAACATTGAAAAAGCTTAGTATAAATCCTTAAACTTGTCTTTTCACAATAGAAATAGTTACCTACTGTTGCTCAACTGAGACATGTTTTTGTCTGACACAGAACTTTGCCTAATGACCATGATTGTTTACCTAAATACCATTTTCAGGAAGGTATGAGCTAAAGTTCTGTCAGTTTGTAAACAGTAATTTCTATTCTTTGTTGATTATACCGTTGACTTTCCACCAAGAACTGTTAGGGGTCAAAGAAGCAGGGTTTACCTTGTTAGGATTCTGCCCATACTCCCCTCTTACCTCATGGTTACCTGTTTCATTTTAGATTTAGCTAAATCTGAAGGTTCTGAGCTTAATTATTCTGAAGATCATTACTGGTGTTTATTCTAAAGGTAGTCACAGCACAAGTTGCTTGGGCAACCTCCAGTTTTTGTGTGAAGCCAAAGAGTTGAGGCCAGGTTTCATCTTTGTGTGGATACTGACTGATCAAAATGCTATGATGCAATAGTCCAGAATAACTTAAAATCTACTTCCAGCTTTTGTTTATTGTGAATATAGTTATGCCTCACTATTAGCAAACAGTACTGTCAAGCAAAACTATTTCAAATGCTCAAAACAAATTAAACCAATTCTCTGTTAGTCTGAGATTCCCCATTATATGCAGAGTTTATGGATATTGTAATTTATGCTTGTTGAAAACTAGATTTTGCAATATAAATATTTACATATACTGGATGTTCTGGATTAGGTTAAGCATATGTCTGAAATTAAGGTTTATGACAATAGCTCTGTGATGGTTTATTACGCTATGTTTTTACCATAATTATTTTGTTAGAATTGTACAGTTCAGCAGTTCTGGATATATGATTAGTTCAAAAACTGCTGGAGAGATTTTGGTGATAAATACCTGTTATTGCTGTAAGTAGCTTAGAAATGTTTGAAAGACCCTAATAGATTTATCTCCAAGAACTATTGTTTTTAGCTAAACAGTCACAAACCAGAAGGATAGAGAAACAGGAAAAAAGTCAGTGGGGCACAGAATAAGGGTCTACTTATCTTGCTTGTCAACTACCAAGGAGTCTTGATTTGATTTTCACTAATTGACACAAATCAGAAGATTGACCTGCTGCTTCATTTCCAGAATAATATATATACGATATTTACCTGCAGCTTGGTGAATGAAGGTGACAAATTAATTACTCTGTACAAAGACAGACTGAATAGTGAGTTTGAATTCTTAGCAGGGAAATTTTGGAACCCCAAATTCCTACTCCTATATATTAATTACTGTTAGCCTGTGATAGCTTTTTGTTGACCTGACAAATTGCCTGAATGATTAGCAGTCAGTCATTGATAAAGTATGTTTATAGTGTAGTTTGAACATGTGATTAGATTTATTTATACAGCATCCTCTTACATGACTGTGGTAACTACTGGAGAAAGCCCAAGTTAGTAAACTCCCATAGTGTTTAAAGGGTGCACTTGAAATTTTCAGTCTCTGTAAATTTTTATTATTAACCAGTCTCTGAATGTGAAAAATGTTCTTTCTAGTACTCCAGCATGGGAGCACTTCAGTGGCAAGTGAAAAAAGAATGTGTAATTTTCGCACTTTTGATACCATGCCTCTTCATACTTTTACTGAGCTTCCATGACGCAAAATGTATTTTAATTCCCAGTATTATTTCTATTCCAGGACTGCTTTGATACTCTTGTAAGTTTAAAGAGTGTATGGTTCTGTCTGTAAAACTGGAAATCTATCTGTAGTAAAGCTACTGCTCTGCTGTAAAGCAGTTTGGAGCTGGCACCTTCACCCACCACCACTTGTGGGCTTTTTACTTGGGGTAAAAAACTTCCTGGGATGAAATTTTGCATAGTTGATAACAGAAAGATGTATTTCTGTCTTATGATGGAACTCACGTTTAAATGACATCTTAAAAAGAAACAAAAATAGAAACTATATCTGTTTTACTTGATGTTGTGATCTTAGATATCAGCAGAAGCTATATATTTAGTGAGAGAAACAGTGCAGCAAACATAAGACATAAAAAAATGCATAACGTTAGTCTTATTAACAATAACTGGTAATTCTCCATGCAAACTCAAGTCCCATGGGTTGTCAGTAAAGTCTTAAGTAAATATATGTGCAGGCAACCAATATATTCTGTAGCTGAGAATAGTCTGCCCTGTCCTGACAACACTATGTTGTAGTGGTTTGTGTTGACACAGATAAATGGATTTTCCTTGTAAACAGTAGTGCATCTCCACTGTTGGTCTGGGGATGTCCTGATGCTTCAAAATGTGACATAACTTCAGCATGGACATGAGATTAACAGACTGTCCTTCTCTGCTTAACTTGACTGTAAAGATTTGCACAGTGGATTAATGAGTTGTTAAACAAGTCTGTTGAAGTTCAGCTACAAGAAAGTGTCCAAAGACCACTTGCATGTTGCTCTGTACGGTTCCTAAGGTGCCTTGCTTTATTGTGTGCTCTGTGCACATTTCATTTTCCCATTTTTCACATCAGATGAGTGTGTTTGACCCAACTGTATGAATATCTTGTTTGCACTTTGCCATTTGTCTTTCTCTTCTTCCTACCTGCTTCCACCCAATTATCAGTGGCCTGACCCAGATTTCCTATAGCCCAGATATTGCCTAAGCTGAGGGAGGGCCTGGGCTCTTCAGTTTGTGCCTGAAGTCTTTTAAAATAAGTACTTCTGTTGCAACAACAAACCAGTCTACATGTAATTATTGTCACCAGCACAATTATTTTCCCCTCAAGAACTTCTTGAAATGCTCCTTAGTTTTGTGGGTGGCTGGCCTGTGGTCAAATCCAGCTTTTACTTTCAGAGTTAGTTTTTCTCTGCTTTGCTTTCTAAATAAGTGTTAAAGTTGAATGTAGGCCAACTACCTACATGTGCTTTTGCATTCATCTGTTTTCCATTATTTTGTGTTTCCTGGGGCAAGATTTTTTCCTGTGGAGCTATATACAGAGAAAGCATCCTTAAAAAAGTCTTATCTGTTGAGCTAATACTTGGCAAGTGTGTTCTCAATCCACTCATGCATTTGAGGAAGAGAATGGAATGGCTTTGAGAAACTTACTTCACTTAGCTTGTTGACTTGTAGCATGTCATCTATTTCAAAATTGTAAACAAGTCCTCTGATAATGTAGTGAAAAATTATTTGTTCAAGTTACATGATTTTTGTAAGTGTGCTTTTCTGAGTGCTTACTTAACTTTTTTAAGTGCATTGGTTCCACCATCTTGCCAGAATTTTATTGGTGAATTTTTGTTTATTAACTCTTTCAACAAACATTTCTTCTTAAATATATTTTTTTGAAGATAATAAAAAGCCTAGCACTAGATGGAGAATTGCTTGCTTGTTTACTTCAAATGAGATTCAATTCAAATGTGTATATATGAAAATAAATGGTATAACAGAGAGCTAAAAATGTCAAAGTACTACAAACCTTAATAGAACTTCAAAGAAATAAAAATGTCTGAATTCAGTGTAGTAAAACTCCTTTGGTGAGCTCATAGCAAACCATATAAATGTCTAAATGAATAAAATTTGAACTTCAAAGAACTGGAAAGCTAAAGAAAGAAGGCACAGCCTATGTACCAGCTCAAGAGATTTTATATTGAAGAAATGCTATATATTTTAGTGATTGAAACAAAAAGGATACATAGACTAGTGCCGAAGGCAGAAGAAGCCAGAGTTGATAAATGAAAAGGGAGAAATTTTCAGAAAACAGGAAAAATTGCAGTCTCTTTTGATGGCCTTTGGACTACATATTGCAACTGCATTGCCATCAGTGGTATAAGGTATCTTTGGAAAGCTAAGGCTTGTCTCTGCTATGCCCCACCTGTAGAAGGAAAAAGGAATTGAAAAATATGGAGTGTTCAGGTATTACAGGTCACAGGCACAGTAAATATGTGAAGATACCTCATTAAATGACACTACAGAACTAGGGCGGAGCTTATCTGAGAAGTCGTGTGACTGCCTAAGGAGGTCTCACGCCAAAGTGTAATAGCTCTCGTGAGTGCAAGGCTTATGGCTTAGCCATGAAGTTGCTCTTCAGTACAGCAGCTAAAGCAGCTTTTGGAGCAGGACCTTTGTACAGGCCTGCACTAGTGGGTGTTACACAGCTATGCCAGACCATGTTGCAGCTGCCTTGGGCACCTTTGTGCCACGGTATGCTGTCTCAGTTTCAGCACCAGTGTTCAGTATAGCCTAGAAGAAAGCAGTATGGGTGCTAGCAAAGCCAGAGGAGGCAGAGATCAAAGCTTCTGGATGGCACAGAATGGGACTCAGCTGAGCTGCTGCACCACAGCCAAGTTATAAAATTTTCTGTGTTCATCCAGTCACTAAAGGGAGTCTTGGAGCAATGCTGTGCCATCAAGCATTGTGTTTGTTTTCTACTATACACTCAAGATCTCAGTTTTATAAGTTTGTGTTTTGTCAATATCCTTGCCAATGTCATCATCCTTTAAGGTTCTTGGAATACTTCCAAGAGGTGGATACCTGTATTGTGCTTAGTGTTACTTTTAAAACAGAAGAGAGAAACTGGAGCTGTGCCTACTTATATTCTTTAATTAGCAAACACAAAATACTACATCTTTGATATTTTAAAAATTATTTGGGGAAAAAAAAAAAAAAGGGATATTATAACCGTGACATGTATATGATCTGTGTGAATCCTAGCTCACTGACAGCTGTGTGAGTTGTGGTTATACCTGCATGTACTGCATTGTTTTGATCTCACAAAGAAGCAAACCCCAATCTTCTCTATGGAAAATATTTAGTAAACCATTATGATCTGGTATAATAATATATTAGATTCAGGCTTAACTTGAAGCTATTGGAAGACACTCTTAAGAATCCCACTAATTTCAGTTTAGAGTGCCATACTGATATTCTCCCAGTCTTGCACTTCTCTATATTTATTATCTATTCAGCAAAACTTTTCTGTGTATTTCACTGACTACAAATATAAAAACTAGGACTACAAAGTCCTTCAACTTTTTTTTCCCTACTCAGTTTCTTCAAGTATTTTCCAATTTCTTTTTGGCAGCAACCGGAGCAACAAGAATAATTGCTTCCAATAATTATGCCACCGTTAGTATTGTCTAATGAGAACTCTGTTTAAATAAAGTATTATTTCAGCTATTTAAGTCATCGCTTTGTACCTATTCATTCACTTCTAAGGCCTACTTTTGTATTTGTTTTCTGGAAGTTGTGGTCAAAATTTATCAAAGTAATATTATTCAAATATTTATTCACACAATGATTATATTTTAGGTCGATGTGATCTTTACTTATGTAAGGGGCTAGTTATTTAAGCCGTTACCAGTAACTGTAGCATTAGGCCAGTAGGCCAATAATTATTTATAACTTAAATCCGTTTATCCTGAAAACCCTTGAAAGGCCATCTGTCATGGTTTTCTACTAGCAGAGATCAGATCTTAAGTCATGATCTTCACAGTTTATACCAGAAGAAGGGGACTGTGCGAAAGAGTTACTCACAATAGTGTATTTCAGTAAGTTTAGTGGTAAACAAGTATTTAATGGGCTTATTTAGTCTTTGTTGGAAAGGAAACCAAATTTTCTGCCTTCAGTAGATCTGTCACAAATTTTCATTAATCATAATTTGTCTCTTTTTTCAACTTATTATGTGGTAAATGCAGTTAATCCTTGATAACAACATAAGCCTTCTTCAAAATCTTGAGCAGAATTTTCTTTATTGTAATGCATACAACTTAACTTTAATAAGTGTTCTAACAAGGACCTTCCAACAGAGTGTCAAATTTCACCTTCTAACTAATTTCAGGTTTCAATTGTTAAGAAGAAAATAGATGCACCTCTGTTTCCAAAGGTGACAATGAATTTTATGCAAGCTAGCACTTAAATCAACTATTGAATTATATTCGTAAATCACAGGATACCTACAGATTGGTATTGGTGGATATGGCCATAATTCTCACTAATCATAGAATGGCTTGGGTTGGAAGAGACCTTAAAGATCATCTAGTTCCAACCCCCTGCCATGTGCAGGGACACCTTCCACTAGACCAAGTTGGTCAGCACTCCATCCAACCTGGCCTTGAACACTTCCAGGGCATCCACAGCTTCTCTGGGCATCCTGTTCCAATACTTCACCACCCTCACAATGAAGAGTTTGTAATAGCTAATTTAAATCTACTCTCCTTCAGTTTGAAGCCATTTCCCCTTGTCCTGTCACTACATGTCCTTGTAAAAAGTTTGTCTCCATCTTTTTTGTGGGCTCTCTTCAGGTACTGGAAGGCCACAATTAGGTCACCCTAATCAGCAGTAAATTTCTTGCAAACACTGTTTATTAAAAATAAGCATAAGCTATATGCAGCAATTCAACAACTATGTTTTATAAAATTATCTAATAGAATATGAGGGCAAATGACTAATGGTAATGACAGCTGACATTATTCACCCTAAAGCAATTTCTGAAAACTCTGAAATGAGGTAAGAAAAATTTAAGAGACCAGAAAATATAAAGTAGGAGTGACATGTAATGGAGTTGTTACAGACTGTGTTACAAAGAGCAGTAATACCTAAAAAATAGGCTAAGCCTTTCTTTGTGGCAGTGATGACCACTGTCTGGTGCCAGTGCTACATGACTGACCTATCATAGGAGCAGTATCCAAACTACTCATAAGCATAAGCTTTCTATGTTTAGGGTTGTCAGTGGAGGATGGTTTGTGACTATCCAGAACATTGTATTTGACAGAACTTCTGTTAAAAATGCTTCTCTGGCAAAGGGGAGATACTTCTCTTGGACTAAGCACGCTCTTAGCACACTGGTGCTAAGCATACTTCTGCCATTTCAAAGAAATCTGATTTTGTTCTTAAAAAATACTTTAAATTGAGTATTAATTATCCATCCTTTGATACAGGGGTGTTTAACGGTCAAGTTATGTCTTTCAGACATCTAACCTTTATCGAGTTTAAAAAAAGTTGTTTCCCTCTTTGTCTTCCTGTTTTATTTCAATAGTGAACTCTGCCTGATTTAAAGTGGATTTTATCTTACACCATAAACATATCCTTCTTTGTCTGTA
The DNA here is from genome assembly GCA_013400415.1 of Scytalopus superciliaris. NCBI lineage: Eukaryota > Metazoa > Chordata > Aves > Passeriformes > Rhinocryptidae > Scytalopus > Scytalopus superciliaris. Next base: position 13,112 of record VXBX01005676.1, read on the forward strand.
AATAAATCACATAAGAATAAGGAAAAGCTTATAATTTTACATGAACAGAACAAAGTCCATTAAAGACTTACTGCAACTTCTTATGCCCTGTGCATTTGGATAACTGCATGCATAACTTCCTGAGTTAGTTAATGCTTTAGCTTCTTATGGATTTTCTGCATGTTATCATTTTCTGCCATTTCTGTAGCTTCCCTGAAGAATTTTCATCTGCCACGTGCCGAGTATGGTTTATCAGGTGCATTTACCTGTCATGTCTTTATTAGTGATTGAAGCTTTGATTTAAGCTGTTTGGCAATCGTGTATGGTTAAATATATGCAAACTCACAAAGCAAAAACATGTACTTTGTTCTTGTTCTCAACTCTATGTTTGTTTCAAGGCCCTTTTCTTTTCTACTTGGGAGTCTGGAATTTACATGGAGAGGTCCTGAGGGAAGGGTTAGGCACCCTTTTGTCACTCACTCACAACAGGAACGTGCCAGGAGCACATACTGTTGCATTGCTGTTTAAAAGGTCTGAGGACAATTCAATGGAGATGTTTAACCTTGGATAAGCAAAGCATTTCTGAGAAGAGTAGCTATGAAAGTAACAGCAAGAAGCTTTTAGAAAACAAAGTTATGTTTGAGGATGGTTATAGATGTTGCTTATGAAAATAGTTTTAAAAAAAAGTAGACTTAAACTCTGCATAGGCAAAACCAGATTTGTCAGTATCTACACATATAACGATTTTTTACTTTTTTTTAAACATTAAATCAGTAGCCATGAATATATATTTCTGTAAGTTTTCTTCTGTAAGTCTTCAAAAATGCAAAATAGTAAAATTACAATGCTTAAAATACACCATGGGTAAAAAAACCTTATTGTGGTTTTTCGAAAGATCCTTGAGTGTTTAAAATTGCTTTCTGCTTTCCAAAGCACTCTTCCTTGGGGGTGGGGGGGGTGGTGGGAAGAAAAAAAAGTGTGACTAGAAGGACAAACATACCCATAAGTTTTAAATCTTTGATAACCCAGAAGACTATTTTCTTTGAAAGCATTTAAAGATTTCTTGTCATGCTATGACTGTAGCAGTTATAGCGTGGTTAGACAAAGCAATAATTTTTGTACCACTCATTTTAAATTGATTTGCTTTCAATTATTGAATTCTTTTAAGGAATGAGTGACATTTGGATCCCTAGTTGTGACAAAAAAGAACCAAAGTCTTGAAGGGCTAACTTAAAATATGTATTAGCAGTGTAGCAGAAAAGAACAAAACAACAAAGGCTGGCTTCAGTTGGAAATAATGATGTGGTTAATTATGGTAGAGGAACATCAAAGTAACCACATTATACTCTCTGGATATTGATTCAATAATATAGGTAATAATTTAAGAAGATGCCATAGTTGACAGTTTGCAGGCCTAAATAAACAACTTAAGGAAGCTCTAGAAAACTTGGTTCTAATAAAATGTCTAATACTCTAGAGAGGAGTGCTGATGCTGTGATGTTTTGAAGGAGATGCTTTACAGCTAGGGAAAGGCATTTAGTTGTGCAAAATTGAGTTTACTCTTTGCTCTACACGTACTTGCAAAACCAGTCATTAATAAACAGGACATGTTTGAATTCAGAATGTTACATACACTTAATGCAGAGGTGTCTGGTTGTGTATATCCAGTAGCTCTACAAGAAAACTGGTACCATTATAGTCTTGATTGGTATCATCATTTTAAGTGTCAAATTTGTGGGCAGGTGTGCTTGTTTTCTTTTTTTACTTTGTTGGTCTCTGCATTGTTTTTAATGAGGCTAAAACTTTGGGTATTTTATTAGGTATTATATTAGGTATTTTAGCTGATTGCTGCAGGTATCAGTCAGGAAGATAAGGTTTTACTAGCTTGATGGCCTTTCAAGCTATTTTAATTCAGTGCTGGACTCACAAAATTATTCCTCTCTTTGGAGGGGCAGATAGTACTCAGCACTTCTGATGAAAAAAAAAATTACAAAAAGTTATCCCATTTGTATGTGGGAAGTCATTTTTTTTCCCCTGACTTGAAAGAACCTCCATGGAACCACCACAGTACTGAATTATACTGGACTTTTATAGCTGTTGTCACAACATATTCTAATACAATTTTTCTTTTAATATTGACTGGCTGGTTGAGAAAAGCCAATGGCTCACCTGTGACACAAAAATAGCAGAAGCTGTCAGAGATTTCTACTGTGTTCAGCCCATCGATTTATGTTTTTATTAACACTTGAATAATTAATTAGAAGTCACAGCTTGATAAGACTCAGACAAGAGATACACAAAGAATAACAGGGATTGTATTTCTCTTACCAGAGCTCAGCATTGAAGCCTATTTGTATTTCAGTATTCCTGTAGCTCTGCTCCTGGAATATTTTGATGGTCTGCCAAATCATGCAGTGTATTTAGTTGCTGGACAAATACCATCACTTTGATTGCTGTTGGATATCTTTGAACACAGAGAACAAAACTTAGCTTGGATAAAGAGCAGTGTGTTTTGTGTTCAATTTCCTGCTGTTCTATGATAGCTGTTACATCCTGGTAAGGACTGAAAAAGCACAACCTTCTTGTGTACTTCATCTTAGTGCAGTCTTTGTTGAGGCCTTTGTTAGCTGAATCTGATTATGCTTCCGAATTAAGCCTCCAGATTCTTTTCTCTTGCTGTATTAATGAACTTTTTATAGAGATATTGCACTTCTATTTCATACAAATGACTAATTTTTAATACATCACCGTTAACTAAAGCCCCTTTTATTTAGGATTATAATTGTGCAAGATGAATTTGAATACCTAATTCCATGCGTCTCTTTGCTTGGCTAAATTATAAGTAAAAATTTTCTCCCCTGAAAAAATATGAAGAAATCAATTCTTTTTTAGCAAATCTATAGGGAATGAATTAAGATTGTTTTCAGGCAATTTATTTGTGGTGGTGGTGGTTCTTCAGGTGTATGAGCAAGTGCAAAGTCCTCCTTTCAGTTATGATCTATGCAGTGATAATCATCATTTTGATTGCTCAGGGCAAAAGAAAAAAAGAAGAATTGCTAATGCTCCAAAGGGTTCTGCACCCCAAGAGGAACAGAATAAGACTGTCACTATAATCAGATGATTCCATGTTTTCACAGGTACAGGCAGTATAGAAAGGATTGATTGATCTCTTACTGAGCGGTGATGGTGGTGTCACTTTTTGGAATGGTCTCCTTGCAAATCTTTGGAGGGCTGTTGCTGCAGGTAGATGGCACACACTGGTCTTGGGTATCCACTGTTCACTACATCTGTGGCTCAAGTAGACTGTGGAGCTCTAAACAAATGTGGTTTTTAAAAGCTATAAAACTTTGAGTGTCTAGACTGCTTGCCAGCTGACATTACAGAGGACCAGCTTAAAAATCATTAAAATGATGTATATCTGTCTCAACTGTGTAGGGACTCATAACTTAATGACTTCAGGTAATTAGCTTTGTCACATTGAACTACAGCTGTTGCCTGGGGTTAGTGGTTCTTTGTCAGTTCTAAGGAGTTTATGGTTCTTTGTCATTTCTAAGGAGTATCCAGCTGTGCAAAGTCATCTTGTAGAATATTCCCTAGAACTAAATTATTTCACTTCATGTGTGATCAAACTCAAACTCTGTAGTATGACATGTTGTATGCTTTGATGTTATGTGTAGAGTTGTATTCTCAGGTTGAATTGGCTTATATCCATCCCAAGTGTGGGCACTCCAAGACTCTAGCAATCATGGAGTATGTGTTAGTTCTCTGCACTAAATCCATCTCTGGAAGAATTCACTGTGCACTTAAACATGCAGCAATATAGGTTCATTTCTGCTAAAAGTTTGCTTGAAAATTTGATAGACAATCAGAAACAAAGAAAGTAGCCTGATACTTAAACCTATATTGAAATATAAGCCTATAATAATGAAAAAATAATAATTCATTAGAACTAATAGAATACTAGAAAGGGTCTTCAGTGAAGACATGCAACTTTACCTCTTAATAAGTGATCGAGAGAGTGATGGTTCAAAAGGAAGCTTCAGTTAACTAACTTATGTGAGCTGCTGCTCATCAGTAGGTGTAGGAGGCTTTCAATCTGACCTTAGAGCTCTAGGAACTTGGGAACCATGTTTTATTCAGAGTGTCTTTTCAACCACTTGTCTTAAGTTTACTAGCTAAGTTTTACTGTCTTTGCAAAAACATGTTTGTGTGCATTCAGTCTGGAGAAAGTGTAAGAGTGACCACTTAAAGACTGCAATTTGGGGATTTTTTTTTAATATTTTTTTTTATTTTATTTTTTTATTTAGTAGTAGAAAGACTGGATTTTTTGTCCAGACTTGGGAGAATAGTCAGGAATTTTAAAATCTGAACATTGTTCTGGAGAGAAGTATTTTTTAAATAATGATTGAAACAAAGTGAAAACTTTCTTAGAAGTTACAGGCCTTTTTCCATTCCTCCCTCCCCCCCCAGTTCATATTCTTCCTTCAGTAAAGAACCAAAGCAGTAAAGGACTCCAAACACTGAGATGCACAAATTGAATGTGTAGCAACCTTATTCATAGTGTGCATTCAGAGGAACAATGAAGTGTGTGATCTTTTCAGAAACAGTGAGCTGAAAACACATACATACATTCCTCCAGGATGTAATCTTTATTTAGTATTTTTCTGGAGAAGATTTCAAAAACTTATCAAGTTTAATCCAAATAGGCATTTTGTTGTTTTGTTTTGTTCTGAATTTCTTTAAGGATTTTTTTCTCAACCCAACATTATATCATTGGCAGGTGATACAGAATTTACCTAGAATTTGCAGTAGAAGCTTAAAAAAAAATCTGAAAATTCTGATTGGTTGTTCCATATTAAGTACATCTCTATCCAAGTTGCAGAGAAGGACATGTGTGTATGCTTCTCCTTCTGATACTTTTTCTCCAGTTTTACCGATATATACTTCATGACACGCTGGATATACAATGAGAAACATTTAAAACACGGATTTATTTTTTGTACCTGTGAACAAACTGTTTACTTTCTTTGCTCTTAAAAACATCCAGTTTGGTATGAATTTGCAAGTTACAGTTGCATTTATAAAACTAAGGAAAAATAAACAACCTTGTAGGGTTTACAAGATGGTAGATACTCTGATTCAGTGGAAATTGTAACTGCTACTAAGTTGGTGACAATGAGTTTAGTCGGAGCTTCAGTTGGATTTCTTGTTGTGAAGCCTTTGCCATGTTGTGTTTGTGCCCTGGAGGACTGAGTTCTTGTAAGTTGATACTGAAATATGTTACATAGGAAAAATGGCTTTGACTCTGCAGACAGTCAACAGGCTGTGTGGCAGTCTTCATGCTACTAATGCTTTACTAGCATGTTTTTTTTAATGTCATGTTAAGCTCTTAAGAGACTGAAAAATTACAAGAATCAGTTCATCTGTAGCCTTACTCCCCTAATCATCTCCAGTGCAATAAAGCTAAGGCTAATTTCCACTTATTCCTAACAATTCCATGAGGTTGTATGGGGAATACAGCTTGGTGAATTTCATAATTTGAAAATTATATTTTAATGATCAAGTGTAGAAATGGTAGAGCTGTAGTTATTCAAGAACGGGCTGTAGTTTGTCAGACTCGGAACCTGGGAGGATGAACTGCTGTAAATACAAGCATATCTTGTGTACTGCATGGAGATGTATTGCAGAAAAAGTAAACCTACTTTAAATGTGCATAATACTCAGTGAGATTACATAGGTGCTACTGTGCCATGTAAGGTCTTTAGCATTATTGTATGTATGTTCCATACTGTTTTATTCAGTCTAGTGCTAACCTCATTTGGAGTAGTAGGCACTCAATCTGTTACATTAATCTTTATGTTTATTCTGTTTCATGATGGTACAGAGTAACAAGTTTTAAACTAAAAATGTTGTCAACAACCAGATTAGAAATTGCTTCAGGTGTTATGGAGAATAAAATTGCTCAAAGTCATTTTTTCTAATTAATTATCAAAGTTTTGTACTGAATACCTCCATTACCACTTTCCATTGGGAAAAAGTAGATTGTGAACATTTAAATATGCTTATGAAGGTTTCTTACACTTAAAACCACACTTTACCAGTGCTGCATTTCCCAGATGTGTTAGTGTTACTTAGAAGGTGTTTTTTTATTGTTACAAACTAGATGTAAGTTCACATGCAATTTGCAGTTGGCACATAGCATTTATTGCTGTTGTGTGTACATAACTTCTTGCTGTTTTCAATGCATCCTAATGTAACACTTCAAGATGAGCCAAGTGTGGTGTGTCTAGGCATGAGTACATACATGTTTGTATGTTCTTAGACTGTTGATTTGCATTTAGTATCTGTTACTGTTTTAGGATTATTTCTAGTTGTTTCAGGGAATGTGGGGTTTTGCATCCAAATGCTATATGGTTTTCAGGATGAAGCTAGTCTCACAGTTATTTTGTAATAAAATCCCTTTAAAATAACACTATTTTAATCAAAGTGACAACCTGAGAAAGATTTAACAGGGAGAGAAGGCACTGTATTTGCTGACACTGAAATAGTATTAAAGCACGTAAAGTGTGCTGAAAGTGCATAGCTCTTTTCTAACCTGCACAGTATAACTCTTGGGAATACTTTAAAAAAATGTGTTATTTTAAAAATATGTTTATTAGCTTGTTCAGATATAACTTTAAAAGCTGTTTTTAAAGGCATGCATCCAGAGACATGCACACAATGATTTCAAAGTGTCAATGTTTCAGGGAATCTAAATTATTTTCAGAATTTCAGAAATTGAGAAGGGATAAGTGGAAGGAGAAAATGTTGGGCTGGTGCCAAGCGATAGCTCGTAACCCCCACAGACTTCCAAACAGCACAAGAACACCCGAGGTCTCAGGTGATGCTTCACATAACTCTTCTTTGGTGAGTGAAAAGTTGCATTTCATGATGGTGGCATGCTCAGATGAACTTCAGAGGTGTTAAATTTATTTTTAAAATTGTACTGTTTGCCATTGCTTGCATTGCCTCGGTGTGTGATTCCCTTTGATATTACAGCTATTTACTCTTTCAATTTGCTTTTTTTCACCTTTTTTGTTATGCATGCTCCATTCTGACTTGCATGCTGTTTATAAATCAGTATTGATGTTTTGTGAATGGTAAAGTCTTTAAGCAGGAGATGACCTAATACAGATTACTTACATTCTTTGTGATCTTAATCAGTGCAATGGCATTTGGTCCCTGATGAATGCAGCTGGACATTATCTAAAGGTACCTCATTTGCTCTTTGTTCCTGCCTGTAACAGGAACAAAGTGTAGTATGTCTAAACTTGTGTTGGACAGCTGGATTTTAAAACTGTCTTCATATGTTAAACATGATTTTTCAAGAGGTGGTTGAGATCACATGCAAAGCCATTGGTAGTAGATGTTCAGGCAATGTAAAGTCTACAGTTTACATAGTGGAGTTAATATGAATCGTATGAAATTCAATAAAGTTACTCATTTATAAGAGTTTTAACCCTGCAGTTTTTGTTCATTGACTTAAAACCACTTGCATCAGTAGACCTCCCCAGGTGAGTAAGAACCTGTACTTGTATGTAAAGGCTTCAAACTACCCCACATGTAAGAGCAAAATTGTCTACTTGTTTACTTGTTTTAATTATACTGACTTTTTCAGACTACAGCAAGACTGATAATTTGAAATATATTCAGTTAAATATGCCTGCCTCAATTTGATTAATAAGTGTAAAATAGGAACTATATTTTTCTATCCTAAGAAGCATGAGTGATCAAGAAGTACTACCCTCCACTTGTTGCATATGGACACGATGACATCTAAGCTGAAAGGTGAATAATTATTCCTAACCACTGATGAAATGTGGTATCCCAAAGAGTTATAAATGAAAAGACAGTCTGCTTGAAAGTTGTTGAAGCTTTGGTGAAAAAAAGCCCCTACTTTAACGTGGCAGAATTATTGTGTTCAGTGGTGAATTACATAGAATGTAAGTTTCTGCTGCAGAGGAGAACAAAAAAAGGCAATGTTAAAAGTGGAAAATTTTATAGTTTACTATATATCCTAGATTGTTAGTATAGCTCAATTTCATCTAGAATACTTTACTTTCAGAGTAATAAATGTTCACCTGAAAGACAGTGCAGTCACTGGTCACAGCCAGCACATCTTCATGAGCAGAAAGTCCTGCTTATCCAACCTGATTTTCTTTTATGACGAGGTAACGCATCCAGCTGATCAAGGGAAGCCAGTTGATGCAATCCTTTTGCATTTCAGTAAAGCTTTCAGTACTGTCTCTCACAAGATCCTGCTGGTCAAAATATCCAGCACAGCTGGATAAACACATCATGTGGTGGGTGAGCAGTTGGCTCACAGGTCGAGCACAGAGGGTGATAGTGAATGGGGTAACATCAGACTGGTGACCTGTCACTAGTGGGGTTCCACAGGGCTCCATCTTGGGCCCTGTGCTCTTCAACGTCTTCATAAATGACACAGGACTGGAAGGGATAGTTTGCAGATGACACAAAGCTGGGAGATGCTGTTTATTCCCTTGAGGGCAGGGAGGCCCTGCAGAGACACCTTGTCAAATTAGAGGGCTGGGCAATCACCAACCATATGAAGTTCAACAAGGGAAAGTTCCGGATTCTGCACCTGGGATGGGGCAAGCCTGGATGTATGTATGGACTGGGGAACAAGAAGCTGGAGAGCAGTGCCATGGAAAGGGACCTGGGCATTCCTGATCAACGGCAAGTTGAATGTGAGTCAGCAGTGCCCTGGCAGCCAGGAGGACCAAGCATGTCCTGGGGTGGCATCAGGCACAGCATTGCCAGCTGGTCGAGTAAGGGAATTGTCCTATTCTGCTCTGCACTGGAGCAGCCTCACCTTGGATATTGTGGGCAGTTTTGGGCACCACAATATAAGAAAGATATTAAGATCTTAGAGAGCATCCAAAGGAGGGAAACAAAAATGGTGAAGGGCCTTGAGGGGAGCTGTTTAAGGAGCCCTCTTCTTGAAGGGAAGAGGAGGGGCAGACACTGATCTCTCCTCTGTGGTGACCAGTGACAGAACCCGAGGGAATGGGCTGAAGTTGTGTCAGGGGAGGTTTAGGTCAGATATTAGAAAAAGGTTCTTCACCTAGAGAGTGGCTGAGCACTGAACAGGCTTCCTGGGGGGAGTGGTCACACCACAAAGCCTGCCAGAGTTCAGGAAGTGTTTGGATTATACTCTCAGGCACACAGTGTGACCCTTGGGGATGGTCCCATGCATATTTTAACTTTATTAATACTAAAACATGTTCAAAAAAAGTTTTTGTGAAGCTATATAGACTGCTGCTTAGTTGATGAAGTGTGTAAGAAAGATATAAATAGCTGAGGAAGATATTGTGTGTATTTAATGTCGTGATTGGCTGTACAGTAATAATCTTCACAACATGAAATAAACCAATAATATTTCCTGAGGCCTGCCAAGTTTTCCTTTTCATTTTCTTTGCTTCCTGCTCTCTTAGCCATTAGGTTTTCTTTCCTTCGCTTCTGAAGTAAATGGTATTCAGCATAATCTTTTGCTGACAATGTCTTTGCAACTTGCAGGCTGTTGACTGAAATTCCTTGTTTTATTTGTGAACGTTTTGAATCTGAAATCTTGTTTCAAATAAATTTTGATTTTGCTTAGTAGTCTTTGCCTTTCAAAATTGAAAAATTTTTCATCTGGTTTTGAGTGAAAATACAGACTTTAACACTGGAAAATGAAAACTAATGAAACAACAGAAAGTAAAGAATGTAACAAATTATTTGTTCTAAGTGTACAAAGCCATTTCTGATGAGCTGTTCAAGTCCCTTCTTTCTGAATTAACCTTCATTTTCTAGTGCATTACAGCTCCTCAGTGGACCTGAACCCTGTTGTATGGATCTCTGGTGAGCTTTTAGCTTTCGTAGGGTGGCGGTGGCAAGTCTGAGTTTGGTAGGAAGCAAAGGGGAATGTAGCCTGCATCTTTTTTCACCCCTGCCACATTCCTTTTGTGTGCACTTTTGATTCAGCAGAATGTTTTCTGTATTTCAGAACTTCTACTAAGGCTTTTTAAAAGACTTTCCATTTAAAAATAACCCTCAAAGTGGGCATTTCAAAATGCCACTTTTCCAAAGGTAAATGCAAAGAAAATTGCAAGCAAGTCTCATTAATTTTTCATGAAATCATAGAATACCAGGTTGGAAGGAATCTCAAGGATCACCTGGTCCTTTCTCGGCATAAGCACCATCTAGACAAGATGGCCCAGCACCCTTTCCAGCCAAATCTTTAAAGTGAGATTGTTTCAGTGGCTCAGTGTTCTCGTTACAAAACACTCCCCTCTTGTATCTAATCTGACTGACCCCAAGAGTGACTTTTACTCATTACCTCTTGTCTTTTCCTTCCTTGTGACTCTTTGTAAAAACGGAGTCTTCATCTTTGTAGCCACCCTTGAAATACTGGTACAGGATGATATGGTCTCCTCTAAGCTTTGCTTTCTCAAGGCCAAACAAACCTATCCCCTCACATGGCAGACTTCCCAGTCCATTTTGGTGGAAAGAAATATTTTTCTCTCTTAGTGGAAGAAAGAATTAAGCTTGTGGAGTAGGAAGCAGGTTATCATCATTAGCAAATTGCTTTTGTCATTACGCAAGTAAATGGAATACTGAACAGCAGTGCAGGAAAAATTACAAAAGAAATTAGCTCACTGAAATATATTTAAACAGTTTGATCAAATCAGTTATACCATTTCATTTTATTAGATGTTAAAATGTTCTAGCTTCATCCAAATTGAATGAATTCTGAAATATTTCAGCAAAATTCAGCTAAGTATTTTTGTAAACATTTTCCCATTATTATTTTCAGCTTAATTATATAAGTATCCCCAGACTTTATCACTTTAGTCTACTTTACTTGAAGATTAAAGCCTTTTTGTTCAGTTTTAGGTGGAACTCTAGCGTCTTGGTTCTGAGCATACCTTAAAAATTTTTAATCATTCTATCATCAGATGAGGCATGACATCTCAAAAAATATTGTTTAGTATTAAAATGTATTGAATTTGGGGGCTTGTATTGATAATTTTAGATTCATAGTATGTAAGGGTTTTTTCTCATACTAAAATAATTTCATATAGTACATTAAGTTGGTGTGCTGTGACATAAATCTGGAATTGACTTTGCATCTCTGATAGCTAGAAATCATCTCTTTTTCAAGAAGAATTTATTATCAGTTTGTTTCTATACACATTTTTCTAAACTTTGAAGGTTGGTCCTTCATAATAGTAAATGTAAAAATTTATTTTGAGAGACCTGTAATATAACTTTTCAATTTGACTTTCCCTATTCATAATAGTTTACATGTTCCCAGGACTATCTTAAAAGGCCTTGTCTATTCCTGCTCCAGTGTGAACAGGAGTGACAGTTGCGCACAGTATTCCAGATCAAGCTTTCTGTTCTTTACAATTGTGACATCAATTATTTCCGTTCCTTTCCTTTCCATTCATCTTATTGTGTAGATTTAGAATCACTTTATTGATACTTTCTGTAGCTGCTATTCTAACTTTGACACTTAGCCTCTACACTGTGTTAAGTTTTGATAAACACGTGAAGACTGTATCTATTCAAATTATTATTGCTTCTCTAGTCTTTTCCATTCACTGTATTTTATATTTATTTAGTAAAGAGACCCCTTCATTGTTAACTTTCTTCTTTTAGGAAATGGTTATTTTTCTTGGTAATTCTTACTTTTTTTTTCATTGTTTTCTCATATGTGTCTTTGGTTTTCTATTTCATGTAGGCTCTATTGTATCTATCTCTTCTGAAGAAGATATTCAGAGAAATCTAAGAATTTTGGATTATTCTCTACATTTTTTTCTATTCTTATATGCAAACTCATACCTTTTTGATTTTTCCCTTTCTCTGGTATTTTCTAGAGTTGGGGAAAGTGTTTTTTTTCTGTATGTGACAATAATCTAGATCTTGAAATCTCATAATTTTATGCAATAGTATTTGCAGGTTTTTGTTTTCTGAAAGAATAATGGATATAATAGAAAATACACAATTTAAAATTATTTCTTCATGAATCACTTGTCTCTGTGCTGATGGTCTCCCTTTATATTGTGATTCTCTAAGCATATATATGTGGTTAGTTCAAGTGATTTTGATGAGAATACATAAATATGTATTGACATCGATTAAGCAATTTGACTCGAAGCAGTTCTGTGTCTACCTATCTTTGCACAGTGTCTAGCATTTCTCTGGATCCTAATTCAGAAACTGAGCATTATTGTAATCTCTGTTCTTAATTGTTATGTACAGCCTCTTCTACATAGAGCATGGACCGCTCTTTGATTCAGGACATCACATTAAACACATGAACCTAACGACACATGAGCACATACTTAGTGCTGAATTGTAGTTATCAGTACATATCACTTTTCCCTGGTGTATTCCCCACTAGAATTATGGGTGGCAGTATAGTCAGGTGAGTAACTAGATAATTTGTGTTTGTCTATGCAAATGAAATTTAGAAGTCATGGCAAATGATCAAGCATCTAATTTAACTCTAAGGAAGGACTTTTTTATATGCAAGCAAATTGGTACCATCTGCTTCTCAAAGAGAAAGTAAACTATGTTTATGAATTATCTGTTTGACATAGGAAGATCCCAGGTTCTGCATCTGATCTATAGATGTTGACTGAGCAAGCTAACAATAGTCAACAGTCATTCCAAAGTATAATTAAACAAACAATGAAAAGTGGGGTTTTTTGTTTTTCTGTTTAGCCCTGACGGTCAGCTCAGCCTCCCCTCAGCCACTTTCTTACAGTGAGATGGGCAAGAGAAGCAGAGGGGAAAAGTGAGAAAAATCATATATTGGGATAAAGACAGTTTAATAGGAAAGGCAAAAGCCACATACTCAAGCAAAATGAGAAATTCATACACTGCTTTCCATGGCCAGGCAGATGTTCAACCATCTCCGGGAAAGCCAGGCTCCATCACTTGTAATGGTTTCTTGGGAAGACAAACACCACTCTGAATGCTTCTGCTTCCTCCTCCTTCTTCTTTCAGCATGACACCATAGGGTAGGATTTATCCCTCTGGCCAGTGGGGTTCAGCTGTCCTGACTAGGTCCTCTCCCAGCTTCCTTGTTGGTGGGGTGGGGTGAGGACCAGACAAAGCCTTCATGTAAGCCTTGCTTAGCAATAATGAAATGTCTGTTATCAACACTGTTTCCAGCAAAAATCCGAAACATAGCCCCATGCTAACTACTTTGATAAAATTTGACTCTATTCCAGCCAAAATCAATACAGGTTTTCCTCCAGTTATGATAAGCTGAGAAGCTGGGGTTTAACTGCATGTTATGCTAACTATGTGAAAGTTCTGAATAGTGTAGGAATGACACATCACTAGATAATCTTTAAAGGTCCCATCCAACCCAAATAATTCCTTAAATCTGTGCTCGTTATATAAACCCCAAAATTTGATGTCAGAACAAGATCACTTGATCCGAGTTTGAAATGTTTGGCTGCCTAATTTTCATCAAGGTAGTGTAGTTCCTTGATGAAAATCCTGTGAAATAGGGTCTGTCTTGGTTTCCATTAACAGTGTAAGTCTTGAACTGTTAATCTGACAGGGAATGAGGGTATGTTTAAAATCTGTATTTTAATTTGTTATAAGAAAATCGTGTAATTTAATGTTAAAAAACTAAATGTGAGAAAAGGGTAATTATCTAAAAATATGGAGTTTGTTTCGTCTGAATTATTATCTTATTTGTATAACTATGAAGTAGATTTTATTAATCAGGCTGCAGGACCAGCTAGGAAATCCCCAATACTGCTTTTAGAAATCTGGTAGTAGCTTTAATATTACAGCCAAATACTGTGTATCTGTGAATGAAACTGTGGGAGAGATTATACAGAAAAATGTAATTTTTAAGGGTACAGTTATTCACCCAGTATAATAAATTATGTTTCTTAGTATCTGTTTATGTTAAAGTTATAGGAACCGTTCTTTGTAATGTAGGCATTCTGCACAATGCTGCATGCTGCCCCACAGGGCAATTGTTTTAACTATTTATTGCTTTCCAATTTACAGGATCAACCTAAGCTCCCAGTGGCCTCAGAAGCCATGCCACCCCAGGCCAATCTTATTGATTTTCCTTATATTTAAAGCCAATTAGCAGTTGTAACCTTGGTTACCATCACCTTCTACGTTCTCACCACGAATGCATTATAAGGATGTAAAGTTGTTAAGAGTTCATTTGTGTTTCTTTTCTATGCATACATAAACAATTGGAGCAGGGTAGGTGTAAGACAAAACTGTTGGAGGAGAGAAGAGAGATTAGCTGTGGAAGGCAGCGCAGATCTGTGACTGCCTGAGCTCTGAGAACTGTTTGCTGTGTTTGTATGGACTCTTGGTATGTTAAAGACTGTTTGCAGCTTGAAGTCTGTACAAAGTTTGAGGATTTTATCGTTCTGTATGTTTTCCCTTTGTTTCACTGTGTGTCCCTGCTGGAAACTTCTGTTCCTCGTGGTCTGTAACCCACCCCTGATTGGTCCCTGCCTGCAGCATGGTACCATTCCCTTATGTGGTATACACCTGCCTCTCTGTTCCCAGTTTTGAAGGGTCTTGTCTTGTATGGCTGGGACTGGCCCAGACCCTTCCCCAAAACCTTCCCAGGGTGCTCCTGGGGTCAGAGCCCAGCTCCCCGACCCTATTTAAGCTGTACCAGTTTGAATAAAGTCTCTCTCTTCGTGCTCGCCCCGGCAGCACCCACTTCACTCCCCAGAGTGTCTCCCTTTCTTTCCTCCCCCCACCTTCCCCTCAGGACCGCACAAAACTTTTGGATAAGTTTCCCCAAGTTTTCAGATTCTTCCTCAGTGCATACCAGCATCATTTAATTATTTAAAAGCAGGGCAGATGTGGTCAAGTTTTTACTTACTTGAGCAGTGATTTCAACTAGGCTTCCCCTGTCCCAGGCTTAAAATGATAATCCTCACTTGAAGAATTTTCTTTTATCTTTTTTTGATCAAAAATGGAGGCCACACAGCAAATTAATATTACTTTGCATTTGTAGGCACAAAGCTTAAATATTGGAGTAAAAAAAAAGCTTACCTGAATGCTGGCATCGATAAGACCAAAAGTTTTTATTATTGTTGTGGTTGTTGTTGTTATTATTATTAATATTATATTGCAATGTTTTATTTAGCTTTATAACTACAATTATATTTATGTTTTCTAGGTGGTAGGTGTCTGGATTTACCATCAGTGAAATTTGCAAGAAATTATTTTCTGCTGATAAAATTACTATAAGAAGATATTGAAATAAAATATTTGTTAAATATCTGTGTGTCTGGTTGAATAGGTTGTATTCAACCCTTTATTCTTTCCCTAGAATATTTTATGCATCTTGTTTCTCATAGCAACAAGATTGGTTCAAATCTATTTCATATAAATTATTCATAATTTGTTTCCTTTTTGTATAGTTGAAGCTGTCTCATTAGTTTGTTTCACTTAGGAAAAAGGAGCATAATTTCAGTGTAGAATTTAAAAGCTATTAATTTTTTTTTGTTTTGGAGAGGAGAGCTATTTTAATACATTAGACTTGTTCACATAACTTCTGACTGAAAGTTCAAGAAATTATTTTTCTAACAATTTTTGATCTGTTTGTAAAAATCTTAGATTTAATTTAAAGTTTATAAAACTCCAGGCTGTATGATGTCGGGTTATAGATACTGAAACAAAGAGGGGATTGCCAGATCACCATCTAGTTTCTATCTGGAAAGTGAGTTCTAGAAAATGAGAAAATCAGACAGGGCCAAGCAATTAACCTAAGTTTTTTATAAGGTGATATGGGTTATTCTCATTCTAGCTCAGAGAGGCTTTCAGTTCCATTAACTGATCACCTACACTGTAGTGGGGAATTCAAGATGATAAGAAGCATCAAAGAAATGTCTCTGCTCTTTTTTTTATTGCCAAAGTAAAGAAGGCTGTGAAAGCACAACTTCATCTTGTTAAAAATCTCAAGGTAATACTAAATGTTTAAATTAAATTGCAAGTTTACTTATATTCCCATTCCTGAGGCTCCGTAGTTTTTGTATGGTATTTTGCTGTCCAATACTTGAATTACAAGATCCAGAAACAGTTTAAAGATAAGCTCTCTACTGTGCTGACTGCTACAGTTTGTGTAACTCAGTCCTGTAAGCAGAAAAGTGTATGCATAATTTGTTGAATAGTCTATACTGATACCATTTGCATGCTCAGAGTGTGCATGCAAGTTTATGCAGTGTGTATTTATTTATTTATTTATTTCAACCCTGGTAGTTTAAATTGTACCTAATCAAATAAGTTTGTGCAGTTTTTGCAACAGGATTCATTCTCACTGTGGTTTGCACAGTAATTATTACTGCAAGATATACTCCAAAATATATACTTAAGAGGAAAACAGGGTTGTATGTGCACACATAGAAGCCATTTAAAGCACTCATATTAGTACATAAATTTTGCTACAGACAGGCCTGGAAGAGGAAGAAAGTAGTAAAGCTACAGGGAGCTATATGTTTCCCTAATGTATGCTTCTGCTTTGCTGTTCTCAGTAAAAGTCTTCCCAACACTACAAATGCTTTGGTGTTGTCTCAGTAAAAGTCTTCCCAACACTAAAAGCTTTGGTGTTGGTTTTGTGTCACAGGAGGCTACACAGAGCACCACATCTCTGCAGCTGGATGTTCTTCCAGTGCAATGCTACATCAGAGTGTTGTGGAGCCATTTCAGCCCACTTTCGGCTCTGTGTTCCAATCAACCTGTGGGCTGATTTTCCTGCAGCATAATGAGTCTGCACATGTCAGGGTTGTCTTGTGAGCACCTAGCCTGGGTAGGGACAGCTTGAGTACTCATTGTAGTTCTCTGTCGTTCTTCCTCTAATAGAGACATTCTGTAGCCTAGAAGATTAAGTAGGACCTCTTGACATCTGCAACATGTATGAGTTTCCCTTTTTATAGGACTTTGATGGAGGAATGAGGTAGGTTAGGGTCTGGGGAGAAATCAGACCTTCAAATAAAGGATAACCTTTAGTGGATTCTTCCAAAAGTACTCTGTGGGAAGACTGAAATCTAATGTTGTCTCTCTGTTTTCCAGTTGGCAATGTCACTGAATACTTGCCGTTGCAACTGGAATTGTAGTGTCCCATTTAAACAAGGAACAGCAACACAAAGTGCTGGAGTGATGAACTGGAGCAGAAAAAGAATCATCATGTAGGTTAAACCACTGACTTGTGTTCTATGTAACTTCCATGTAACTTTGTGAAAGTAATTCCTACCATACTATTTCAGCCTCACTGGAGTGAACTAATGAACACTCTGGGTGAAATTTCACTTAAAATTGTAAGGTGCTTACATCCTGTAGAGACAAAGATGTTAGACCTACCCTCGTTGATAGTGGAAGGATTAAAAAACTTTGGATAATTAATACAAGGGAGGAGGACAAAATATGGCAGAAGACCTAGTTTCTTTCTCAAGATTAATCATCAGATAGGCTGCAGTTTAGTGTTTATTGCACAGGAGATGGAGGTAACAGCTTGAACCAGGTACCCTGCTGCAGAGTTTGCAGTTTCAGAGATGTTAATTCAAATCTCTGTCTTGGAAATGCCAGTCATATCGACTTAATTAAAATGCCTATCTGATCAAAGATGGCCACATGTGGATGCTGACCATATCACTTCTATTGACTGTTGACTGAGAAAGAAAACTGCATGTGACCTTGTTAGGCTAATTACATTTGGAGTTGCTCTTATACTCCCTCCTCCTTGCCCTGTCGTAAAGTATGAGATGGGAGGATGAGATTAAGAAGGGAAAATTTATACTGAAGGTGAAGAGCATACTCTTGCCAATAACATGTCTTAGGTTGCTATATGATTTTGCTATATGTAGAGGGTTACAGGAGTCCCATGTCTGCGATCCTTGACATTTGGAATGGAAACATTTGCACACGATATTTGTATTAGCTTTTTTTCTGTCTCTGATTTTTTGTGCGTGTAGGGTTTTTTCCTATTTCTAAAGGAAATACATCTTAGATTTTCTTCCCTGCTAATTATTTTGGAAAAAAATCAAAGAAA
The DNA here is from genome assembly GCA_013400415.1 of Scytalopus superciliaris. Classification (NCBI taxonomy): domain Eukaryota; kingdom Metazoa; phylum Chordata; class Aves; order Passeriformes; family Rhinocryptidae; genus Scytalopus; species Scytalopus superciliaris. The sequence goes on from VXBX01005676.1 coordinate 31,188, forward strand.
TGAATGGTAGAACTTCTGTACTAGATCAGTTTGCTATGATTTGTCTAATGAGGAAGCATTGTTTCAATAGAAGTGTTTGGGTTTCATCGTTTGTGAAGAGCTATTTGTGAAGTGTCTGTTTTCTATTTCTGTGTCCCATATTTCAGTTTTTTTCTCATTTTCAATCTGCATTGCCCCTGACAATATTTACTTCTTAACCATATAGGTTGCAATTTATGTAACTGAGGTATTGTTTTTTATAAGGTATTGTAAACAGATCTTAGGTTTGGCCCACCTTACATTAAGAAGAAAGGCACCAACTGTAGCTATTCTTTTGGCATTTTTATATCCAAAAGTTAAACACTAGTTCTCTTTGATGATGGATGGGGAGAAAAATAATGATTTTTTTTTTTTCCTGTTACTTTTTTTTCTTTTCTGTTGGTTTGGAGAAACAGTGTTTTATGATGTACAGCATAATCGTGGTCTAACAGAAAAAGATGAAAAGCAGGACAAAAACGGACTTCATAGATGTATTGATATGACAAAGAGGAGGTCTTGCTTTCCATTTATTTTCTACTTATGCAGAAATGATACAGTTAAATTTTGAGCGGGGTTTATTATTCTTAACCTTAATATGGCATTTATTCGACACACAAGAATCATGTTCTAAGTTGCAATAAGATATGCTCACATGTGTAGTCTACACTTTTATTTTTCAGGCTGTAAATGCCTCCTCATTCTAGCAGTATGTAAATGTGGTAATGTATTTTGTGTTTTATTACTAAATTGGAAGACTGCACCTTTTTTTCTGCTGTGACAGAAAGGAAAGATTTTCATCCTATGCATATGTCTGGGTGTTTTTCATTTTAGAATCATAGAATCATTTGGGTTGAAAGAGCTCTTTAAGGTCATTGACTCCAACCATAAACCTAACACTGCCAAAATGGAAAGTTTCCCAAAACAATTAACTTTTCTGTCATTTTAGGCTATTGTTCTCCTTTAATATTTGCTAACATACTAAAAGTAGCCGTGGAAAGAGTTTGGTTTTGTTTGTTTTAAGATTAGGATTCTAAAATGTGTACGGAAAAACCATGTTAAAAATTCTTACTTGAAAATGTAGTTGGCTATAAAATATTTGAATTAAAGATGAGAGATTATGCCATTTTTCTGAGAACTTGTATTCCTTTCATAGAAATTAATCAAGTAATTTAGAGAAATTTTGACTCCTTTTGCTTCCCATGCTAATAAAAGGAAAAAAAGGGTCAAAAATTTGAAGGAACAAATACTGGGGAAAAAAATAAAAATTGAAGGATGTAGAAGATTATATTAATTTCATGTAATCCCCTTTTACTTTTCTTGAGTGGAATTTGGCTCCTCACAAGAATCTCTGGGGGGACTACCTTTACTATCAATCAGTCCACAGTTGGTGTTTTCAGTATAACCATTGGAAGGAAAATGGGTAAATAAGGGGAAAAGTCTGTTGTGGAAGAAAAGTGATTATGGAAGAAGCTTATTTACTGAAAAGACCATTAACCTGAACTTGTGTTTTCCCTAGACAAAGAGCCCCTTGAAAACAAAGAAAAATCACCAAACCTGCAGTAGCTGCAGACTTTCTTCTTTTATTCGTAGAGAAGCTGTTGAGTACAGGCTCTGACTGGTGTAAGTTTGAAGGTTGGCAGAGTAAATTTATGTGTAGTGAAATTTATAGTAATGAGCTCATGGAACAGGAGGCATATTGATGTTGGTTTCTCTAATGACAAACACACTGCAGATGCAGACCACAGAAGCAGTACAGACACTTCTGAGGGCTCACAGGGTGCTCTGTTGATAATCTGGTGTGTGGTACATCAAAACTGTATACTCAGACTTCATATTTAGTGAGGAAATATCATTTTACCTGCTCAGATTTAGGCATATGCTCTTCTTGGTAAGTTACACTAATTTAGACTACAGTATTTCCTGATGCTGAAATAATTGAATAAATTTTTATATTATGGAAACAGTCATGTTTGATGTTTGTTTTCTCTGGGTAATATTATTTCAGCATGTGTAATCTTTGCCATCTATAAATATTAATGCTCGTGGAATGTTAATAACAGCTGATAAAAACAAAATGCAGAAAAATGAGCAATTCTATTAATCAATTTAAATTATTTTTTAATTGCATAGATAATTACTAAATTGTCAAAACATCAGTAATTATGCATGTTGAGCTACAGTAGTATGAAATAGTTTGAGTATTTTATACAGATTAAGTATGATTTCCCTTCAGCTTTGCTGCTGTTGTAGGTTAAGGCCATTTTATTAAAAACTGAGATTATAAAATTGTGAAGATCTCATCTTGTGAATAGTCAATTCAAGACATTCATGTCATTTTTAAAGAAGTACTAATCTCCCAGTATTTTAAATGTCTAATGGTGCTCCCTATCTGAAAATCCTGGTCTGTAGTGAAAAGAAGTGTTTTCAAAAGTGTAGATGTAAAATTTGCTTTTAAGTCATTGTTCGGGGATTTCAGTAAAAATGGGCAGACTTCCAGCAGAACCAATAGAAACTAGATCTTTAGAATATCTAAAGTGATGCATCTCAGAGTTGATTTATTGAAGCGTGATTTTTAGGTGAAACTGCTAATTTAGATAGCATCAACTAAACTGTGTTTACTAAAGTCAAGGTCCTACAGTAGAATTTTTGAAATAATGAGAGGGTGATTCAAGCTGAACTTTTTTTTTATTGTGTAAAACAGAGCGAAAATTGATTGAGAAGGATAATGGAGGAAAAAGTAGAAAAAATGTGAATTCTGTATAAATAACAGATGTAAACTCCACATTGATAAGTCTTTTACAACTATGGGTTCACTTGTTCTCAAAAGGAAATTTTATTTTCTTCCAAATGCTTTATCACACCATATTCACAGTTCACCTTGGCTTGTGTATTACGTAGTGTCAATTAGCTGAATATTCGCTGTGTTGACATTTCCGGCTAAGTGCATTGTTTGCATTACTCTGTGGATGCCTGCCCTTTTATCATGCAAGTATGTTTAAAATACAATGCAAAAAAAATTGGAGACTTCCATCATTAATCTGCTTTTGAAGATCTGTTCTAAGGAAACTGAGTTTCTACATGCACCGTCACTGACAAGAATCACAAACAGTCATCTTGCTTCTGATTTCAGTACTTTAACCACTGGAATATTATTTTTACCTGCCTGATCTTGAATGTTGATCGTACTGTCTTTTTCAACATAGACACAGAGAATGTACAGTATAATGTAATTAATGTAAATGCATTTCTTGGAAAACCTTTTTCACATAGCTCCAGAGATGTGATTGAAAGACAAAAAATTCTGCAAAGTGTAACTGTAAAATTTTGCTTTAATTCTGCAAGTGACCTGGAAGCTTTTTGTTTAACATGTACCAAAAGTTTTCATATACTGCATGTCCATACATAGGGTTGAATCAAGAAATGCAAACTCCAATATGGTCTTGAAACTATGGTCGTTAAAAAAAATTAATCTTTTTACAGGGGTTTTCTTAGCAAGTTCAAATATGAAAGATATTCAGCCTTATTTGAGAAATCCACTTTTGCGACATAACTGTACTCATTATTGTCTTCTACCCCTTGTTCAGGTGTTATTGGTAGTTTTTTTTAGAAAGAGGAAGCTAGGTGGATCACTGCATTCTTAAACCACTGCAACATCGCATTGCTGCTCCACAGTGTCCTTGTTGTTACTGAAGTGTGGAAAATACCCTGACTACAAGATGTGTGGGGCTGCAGGAAAGACTGATGCATGGCTCTTTCTGCATAAAGCCATGAATACATTGCTCTGAATTTGAACTGGCATAAAGATACTGTCTGCCACCCACAATTGCTTCAGAATTTATTAATAAGATAGAGTTTGTGTAAGTAGGTTGTTTGTGTTTTTTTTTTTTTTTAATTTTTCAACTCAGCATTTAGCATTTGAAGAACCATTTGCAAAGAGATACCTTTTTAACAATGTGGATTACAGTAGCATGAGTTAATGCTTTGGTCAGTCGGTGCCTGTCATGGAAAATGCATCGCTTATCAGCTTCTCAGATACAAGAGATGTGCCATTAGTATAGCCATTTTGCATATTTATTCTCAGTTCAAAGTGGTTGGTAAAACAATTGTTTCCTGGAGATAAAAAAATATAATTGAAAGCAATTTAGTTTTGTACATGAGAGAATTCAATATGGTTTGGTTATCTATGTATTTATTTTTGGGAGGCAATTAACTGCATAAAGGCCAGTCAGAATGAGATCTGTTTGTGCATATCTACGTATCCGTGCATTCAGAATTGACTAGCAAATTGTCTGCATTGAAAATGTATTTTGGGATCAAGAATGTATTTTAATTAAGGAAAAAAAAAAATCACTGTAAGCAAAGAGTCCCTATTTCACAATTTTTCTCATCTGGAGATCATATTGTTCAGAATTTTGTATCAAGGAGCCATTGTCTGAAGGTTTGTGTTCTGTTTTTCATTTTAATATTGCATGGTATAGGTAAACTCCGTCTTTCCAAAGTATGTGTAAACGTGGAAGAATATCTGAAAATCTTGTTTCCTGTTAGCTGATAGGGGATCAGGCCAAGTTCACTAGTGATTTTTTCATATTTGAAGCAGTACAGTGGGATGAATGTGACCTTGCCTGTATGCTTTTTGTGCTAAATTGAGAGAATAGTATTCTAGTGTTTGAATTTTTCGGATTACAAGTTTGTATTTTGGTTTCATAAAGATTGCCTTCTTCAGAGAAATAAGCTAAAAATCATTCTGGCAAGCCTGTAGACTTGCAGCATAGCTGCCAGAAAACGTAAATATAATTTCTAACTTAATCTGTTAGAACTTCTTTTAAAAAGTTAATATATTCACCTGAATTAAATAAAGTAATGCAATTTTGAGCATTTTTCTGCATTCTTATATTAGATGCAGTTTAGAACCAAAGATAAATGGAATAGTCTCCGTGGTGGTTTTATGTAGGAATAGAACACCTGTGGTGGCTTTATGTAAAATAATAATCAAAATGTGTTTGTTTTCATTCAGCATTGCTAAAAGCATAGGAAGACAGTTGTCCAATACAGCTCAGTAGCTTCTGTTTTTCCCTACAGGTAGTATGGCGTCTCCTTTGTTGCACAGTGCTTTATTTCTTTGTTTCCAAATAACTCCAGCAGCTTACCTATCAAATAACGTCTGTGTTATCACAAAACTATCAGTGGTGGTAGACATTCCTGCTTCAACAAGCTGACCACTTCTTTTAGGGCTTTCTGCACACTATCACAGGCTCAGGTTTAGTTCTTAGACCGCTTTGAATCTCTTTGTAATGAGGTCTGTAAACTATGAAATCTCTGATGCCATGCTTCATGCTTTTTCTGTCTGATTATAGCTTCTAGGTACAATATAAATTTTATAAATAAAAAAAACATGAGATAAGAAAACTAAGAATCAGTAACGTGTAACACACAGGAATAATGTAAATTGTTGCAGTTTTTGTTTCAGTTATGCTGAAATATTTCACAAACCATTCAATTGCCTTGGACTGATTGTAGCCACCAAGACACGTAACTACTTTATTTATCAGCTGAGGGTTTACATTATTCCATTAGCCATCTGAAGCTGCTTCAAGGACATAATAATCTTACTCTTAGTAACAACAATAACAGTAATAATAAACCAATAACAATAATAGCCTTATTGTTTCAATAATATTAAATTTATAAATACTTTGGGAAAGGACAAATATTTCCATATCAGACACAAGAATTAAATTACTGTTATGTTTCCTGTACTACGATAAAGAATGAGGAGACAAAATACATTTTACTTATTTTTTTTCTAAATGGGGTGTGTAAGGGAATCAGGTATGTGAAACTGAAACCCAAGGATATTTACACATTTACTCTTTGTTCCTTCAACCCCAACATTAAATGAAGTCCAAGATCCAAGACTAAGAAATTATGGATTTTTTAAATACATTATTTAGAAAGCTGAGAGTGAAAATTGAATGTATTTCAATGCTTTTGATCAGTAGGTAATCTTTAAGACAATAAAAAAGAAAGAAGAAAGTAAAAAAGATCAGCAGGATGTCTGTGAATAACATGTCTGCTCAGGAAAGCTTATTAGTTTTCTTTAATAGCCTTCCAGTCACTGCCTCTGGATTTGGATGGCCTGAGACAGTTATATTAATAGAAACAGTGTAGTTGAAACTGCTTTATAATCCTCAGTAAAACCTGTGCTCTCAAGAGATTGCTCTGATGAACCTTTCGCAACTGTGAGGCTGTTTTTGACATTCATGCAACTGCTTTTTCTTGGAAACGTGTTTTTGTGTTGTGTTCTGTAAGGCTCACCTTTTGAACTAAAAATGAATTTTGCTGTGCTTTGTGAGAAGTAAATGCATTTTTTAGTAAAAGTCCAGTAACTGTTGAGTTCCTTTGCTTAAAAAAGTTTTCTTTTTTCAAAAATTTAGTTGATATTCACATTTAAGTTTTCAGAATTGTTCTAAGTTTTTGCTTTAAATAGTAAAAATTAAATTTTTCAGTACATTTTGAACTTGAAAATCACATTCAGAATATATATATATGTGCTACATTGCCCTCATCGTTTTCTTCCATCTCCCATCCTGTAATACATTCTTAGGTGTGCGCACATCTTTCTTTCCCAGATCTAAAGGTCTTTTCAGTTAGGAGGAAATTTTTACAGGATTTCAGAGCCTCAGAAATAGACAGCATAGATGTCTTTGCAGGAAGAGAGAAGAGGGGGAGCTTTTAAACACAATTTTCTACTCTTTTACATTTCACCTCATCAACTATGTATAAATTTTCAATGTACTTCAACTCACAGATATGCTGCTTCTAGGATGAATACATTTTTAAATGAGCTTCACTTGTAATCAAAGCTTTGTAATCAAAGATTTGCAAAATCTTACCTAATTTTCAGATTAGAATAGATTTGGGCAAAACCAGTATACATAAAAATTACCTGTAGAAGGTTCAGTGATTAAAGATTCATGGCTGATTTGGGTGGTGCCCCCAACTCTTTCTTACCTGAGTAGTCATCTTGGCTGTGAGATGGTAATTGTTCTAGTTAATACTCATTGAGCTAAGAAGAGAAATTTAACCAAATGCATGCATTTTAGTGATACAGAAAAGCATATTTTTCAATGGATAGGGTAAGCAACCAAGTTCATAAAAATATTCCTTAACCATGATTTGATGAAAGCATATCTCTAAAATACATATGCACATGTGAGTTGAGGGATTGGAAAAGCTAAATATACTTGGATTTACCTGAAGTACTTTCATTTCTTCTTTTAAATTCCTATACTCTATTCTTTTTATCTCACTCCTTGCAGTAGCAATGAGCACATCAAAAAACCAAAATTAACCTTTCATGCTGCCATGAGCTGTGATCTTGTCAGATCTCATCAGATAAGCCAACCTGGGCCTAATCAGTATTTTAGAGATCCACAAGGGGCAAAAATGTAAGTTGGAAAAAAAGGTTGCTCTTTTCTTGTTAGGATCTTTTTTCCCACCAGATGTTATTCTTGTGTGGTTTTTAATTTCTCTTTTTCAGGTGCATTGCTCTGAAAATGCAAATCATGAAATTTCATCATTCATCACTTAATTCTTGGACACAGCGGTTCATAAATTTACGTTATACTGAGTAGTGGATACAACTTTTAAATAACAAGAGTACAAAATATTAACTATCATGCAACTATGTTTGTAATTCTAATTAAGTTTGCTTCCTGCTATAGCTGCAAATATAACACTTTTATATGAGGCGGAGTATGATATAAAGTAAGGCATGCACTGTATTTTTGGTATGAAAGCATGCTGCAGTATGACAGAGGTTCGTATTATTCACTGTGCTCCTGAAAGTGAAAAAATTATGCTGCTATTGGAATTGCTTTTCTGTTTTGTCAAAGTGTTGAACAATGAAACTGCAATAATGAAATTCAAATTGAGAGCTTTACATCTCTCTCCACCTAAAAAAAGATGGACATAAAAATGGTCATGTCTCCTTTAAAAGCAAGGGATGCCTGTAGAAGAATACAAATATCAATATTTCTGTGATGTGCTCCCCTAAACTGAAGAGGGGATAACAAGGTATTTACCAGTCCATGATAAAAGTGTTTTCTTTCTTTAAATTCACCAGTTGCATTTGTTTTTAATGTCCATTGAACATTAACTTTTAACATTGACCAATTTCTCTGGCAGTTCCAATGTTTAATTACTGGATTGTGTAAAGATCTACTGCTTGTTACTATTAATGAAATCCCTGGGCTCTTCCTCAGATGCATATTGAAATAAATTATCAAATCTTACATGGATTTAGAAAGAGTGCCCTTTGTGCCTCTTTCATAGACTTGCAAGAGTCCCAGAGCACTAGGATGTATTTGCTGTTTCTGTACAATTTTGAGGTTACTGTGTGGCTTTTACAAAGGAAAAAATCATTGTCACTTACTGATGCTATCTCCAAAATTATTTTCTCTACCCCTTTGACAGTCACAGTTACAGAAATTCATCTCAGCGCTTTAAAGAAACTGTTCTTGGGGGAAGGCTAAAGTATGTGAAACACCTTCAAATCATTTCAAGCAGAGTGCTACTCCTAATTTCAGGTTTCCCTGCAGTGGTTTCCCAAATAACCAGAGCAGGAGGAAATCTGTCAGCACATTCACAGGCACTGAAAATCCAGTTATATGGAAAAGTAGAAGGTGGCAATAACTGTTCCATTTTGGCAGATCCCACTGTTCAGTGCAGTCTTGGTGCTGTTCTTAGTCACTTCAGGAATGAGAGGCCAGGACATCGGGATGAGTAGCCAGAATACTCATCCAGGATTCCCACCCAGGCATGTATGCATTTGACTTTCAGCTTCATAGAGGTTATTCTTATGCCACTTCCACTACTGTTTGCAAGGGATAAAAGAACAGCTTTTCTTGGGCTGGTGACTTGATGATTAAGGGATTTGAGGGAGGGGCTTGGAAGTTTAGTGTAAATAAAAATTGCTGACTTCACTATAGAAATCAAAAAGGATTTAATTATTTTTTTTAGCATGAAAATGTTGATTGTGTTTTGAGGATGGTCTCAGATTAAAATTTAACCAAGATTTTTTGGGTTTTGAGGATGCTTAGGCAAAAAGGTTCTTGAAATCAGGACAGACTCTCTTGTAAAGGTTTCTTTGAATAGATGGAGAAAGAAGTTAAATTCATAGTTTTGTACCCAGGTTAGTTTTTAAGAACTTGGCAGTAGAGTTTCTCATATCAGGCAGAAGCAAAGGTGAAACTAAAACATTATCAATTCTATTTGAAGAAGGATTTTCCATGATGTATTTGTATGAAAAACATTACTAAAAGACTGATCCTGTCTAGTTGTTTCTGTAAATTCAGCAGTGTAGAATGATTATATGTGTTTCAAAAGTAATTCATGTGCCTCACATAACCTGATTTTGGGATGCCTCAGGATTGTGATATCATTTACAGTGTACTAGATGCTTTGCCATTCCATGGTACACTTAGCTAAAAGTCAAATTTTTATTTTGGTGTGGGACAGAATTTGGCCATAATTTATGCAGACCCTCTATGACATCTAGGCACTGTAACGCTTGCTAGAATTGAGCTTTCTTCCTTAACTCCCAAATTCTGATCTAAATCATATCCTCAGTTTAATTTCAAAGTAGTTATTTTGCTGCCTGACATATTTACGTGGGAAATAGTCTTTTATTTGTTTTCATGAATTAGGCAGGCAGCCGAGTTACCATACAAGTGTGGAAAAGGCTTTATGTTCGAAGGCTGTCATTGGAAGATCTCTCACTGGAAAACTATAATTAACAATTTTTATGTGATTTTAACGTGATGAAAAGTTAAAAGGGTGGAGACCAAGATGTGCAGCTGTGCAGGGAGAAAGGACTGAATGCAGGCTGTATGTGAAAGCAGCAGAGAGTATTGTCAGACTAGTCCTGAAGCCAGGGCTGCAGTAACCTGTTTGGTTTATGTGCTCTCTAACTTTTTATCCCTCAATTGGAGGCATGATTTTTTTTTTTTTGGTAGCATTGCATAGGCAATTAATATAATGTCACAAGGCAGAGGTTTTCTATAATTCCATATTTTATGTCTTTTTTTTTTGATACCTCTGCTTAATTGTGCAGTCCTTTAGCTAGTATACATGTATTTTTTGTTTACACCTCCATTAGTTGTGTGAATATCTAATTGTATCTTTTTGTTATTTTATAACAGCAGCCTCAGTATATTAAACTAGGGTTTTTAAGAGAGATAATACATCTGTAGAAATGAGATGCTTGGGTTTTGTCACTGAATCTTCAAGCACTTTTGAAACATTCAACCTCTTTTAGAAATAGCTTGGGGCTTCATATATTAGGAGGAATGCTAAATGTGCTTTTTGCTGTTGTCTGTCACAGAGGCATTAGGATGTATAAATGCAGGTACTTAATAATCTATATGTTTTTTTAATATATTTATACCTATGTAATAATTTCATGTTGTGTTGTATGCTTATTATGCTGAAGTATGCTAAGTTTCGTAACTTCCAAGTTAAAATGTCAAGGTTCTTTTTACCATAATACTAGTTTTATCAGATATGCACTAAGATATTAGATTATAAAAAATCATTAATTCCAGTAATTTAATGACCTAAAAAAATAAAAAAGACATTGAGCTCCTGATAAATTGCTAAATATGAACATATGCTGGGTAGTTTGTGTGTGTTAAAATGTCAACACTGAATTATAAGTAAATCTCTATCCAGCCATATGATCAAATACCTTATATTTAAACTAATGTAATACTTTAGTAATTTAAAAATAACACCATAAATAAACTATTCGAGTATACATTACTTCTCTTTATGATTTCACTTTTCCAGTACTCAAGTATTTGAAAATAAGCTAAGTTACAAATTTTACACTGCTTACAATTAATGGAAAATTTACAATTCTCCCATGGCATCAGCAAGATCATCTGTCCCAAATTCCCAAATTAATCTGTGAAAATAATGAATAATTTTACCATATTACATCTTAGTTTTTTAAGCTCAGTCAGCACAGAAATTTGCAGTGATTCAAGTACATGGCATTTTTGAAGAAGAAAAATTATAGTTTTGCATTAAGGTAAAAAACCACCATTATAAAAACAAAACAAAACAAAACAAAACAAAACAAAAAAAAACAAAACCAAAACAACCTCCCAAAAAAACCCCAACCAACCTATCAAACCAAAACAAAAAACCACAAGGGAAAAGTAAAGAGTCCATTTACTAGGGAAATAGAACTTTTAAAATTAATATTCTTACTTTAATAACTCTAAGCATGCTTAGGCTGTGTGACTAGGGGTTAGGGTATGTGCAGGGTCACTAATTTTTTTTTTTTTTCTTTTTTGAACAGAAGTTGACTTAAAAATATATCTCAGAGTTTTCAGGTCATGTTCCAGGCTTCTGAAAATAGGCTGGCACAGGACTCATTATGAACACTGGAGCAAGAGCGTATCATCAAGCACTTTCTATTAGTTCATGTATTTCCAGTATTACAATGACTTCATTATGATGTTGTGGCTATATAGCCATGCCCACATAGCAGGATTCAATTTACTAGTGAATAAATGAAACCAATATGATAGGCAATTCAGATCATTCAGGCTGAGGCTTTACACTGAATGGGTAGATTTGCCTTAAAGCTTTTGATGCTGTTACCAAATCGAATGGGAATTTTAGGTGTTATTTTCTCTATTGTAACTCAAGTCTGAATGAATCACCAGTGGCACCATTGCATTTGGTTGATAACATAAGCAGAATGCTGAGCATAGAGGGAAGATAATACACTAATGTACAAATCTTCACATGTCCTGCACTGCAATCTTCACCATAACAAGGCAGTATCAACGGAGCCAGTTCTAGTGTTGCAGGTGTGTAACCAAGATTCTCTTAAGAAAGATAAAAATGGAAGCCTTGCTGGATTTCCTTAATTTAGGGAAGACTAAAAAGTGATTTTTTTCAACTTCTTACCTTATCATATGTTGCAGAGTCATCATGATCTCTTGTCAGCAGTGGGTAGTCAAAGCCACTAAATTAGCTGAACTTGTTTATTTATCAGAGACTGTAATTTTGGTATTCTACTAGGTAAAAGGAGTGCCATTATGCGTAGGTCATTGGCATGGTTTGATTTGGAAGGTAAAATGTACTTTTCTGGCTAAGACGTTACCCTGCTTTCACTGTTAAGTATGTTTCTCATTTATGGTTTAGGTTGGAGGAAATCAAAACTTCTTTCTAACATCCAACCTAAACCTACTCTTATGTAACTTCAGGCCATTCTCTTGGGTCCTGTCCCTGGTCACCATAGAGAACAGATCAGTGTCTATCTCTTCTCTTTTCCTCACAAGGAAGTTGTAGACCGCAAGGGGGTCTCCTCTCAGTCTCCTCTGCTCCAGGCTGAACAGACCAAGTGCCTTCACATGCTCCTAATACAGCTTCCCCTTAAGGTCCTTCTCCATCTGCATTGCCCTCCTTTGGACACTATGAGCTTAATATCTTTCTTATATTGTGGTGCCCAAAACTGCCCACAGTATCCAAGGTGAGGCCACCCCAGTGCAGAGCAGAGAGGGACAATCCCCTCCCTCACCCGGCTGGCGATGCTGTGCCTGATCCCCCCAGGACAGGGTTGGCCCTCCTGGCTGCCAGGGCACTGCTCACTCACATTCAACTCGCCATCAACCAGGAACCCCAGGGCCCTTTCTGTGGCACTGCTTTCCAGCATCTCATTCCCCATTGTTGATACAATTGCCTTACTCATGCTGTGTTTTGCATATTGCATCATACAACATCTTTAATAAGCTGTCTTGATACACACAGTCTGAGGTCTGAGACTGTGTACTTATAGAACTGCTCAAGAGCAGATGGTAAATAAAGTGCTGGTGCCATTTTATGTTTCCTATGCGTTTCAAAACTGAAACTTGGGTAATTTTTACATTGGAAGCATTTCTCAGGCCAGTCATTATTGTAGGTATTGGACAAGTTTGAAAAAGAAAAAAAAAATCCCTTTTTTTTGACGCTCATGACTTGAAATTTTAAAAAATCATATTTTCAGTGAAAGGCACACTGAGGGAAAAAGATTTCCTGCTAAGCAGCAATGTTGGTGAAAAGAGTATCTCTCCAGTCAAAGCTACAAAACATTCTTTCCAAAATGTAATATATGTCTAGAAGGGACTTACTCCATCACTGAGTCTGGTCCATGGTGTTATAATTTCCATATTATTCTTTAATGCTGTAAGTTAGATATGGTAATTTAAAACAGATTTTAGAGCATCCAAAATTAACACTTTCAGAAAAATGGTCAGTGTGCTGTTGCAAATTCCTCAGGAGAACCTTCCTCAGGATTAAAATCTAAATTCATTGAAACTGTAAATGTGAGAACGGATAAATATGAGAGTAAGTCACATGGCAGATACAGGAATGAGAACTATGTGAATGCAGACAATCTTTGAGATAAAATAGATAAGTATACTGAGATGATACAACTTTGGGGTTTTTTGCTACAGGTCTAATGATGATGAATACAGGTATACTGACATGATAATTTTTTTTTTTTTACATTAAAACTTTTTTTTCATTAAAAATATCATTTTATAATGATTAAAATACCATATATCTGCATTCTTGAAAACCTCAATGACACTGTGTTTTGTTTCCTAAGGAATAGATATAGACATTCTATAGAATTCTCCTACCAATTTAAGGAAGTAATAGTGTGGATAGTCAGATATCCATCTCAGTCAAAATGTCTAGAATATGTTTGTTTACAAGAACCTTTGACTTACTTATGGTTTGTCGATTTTTTTTTGTGATTTACTGTGCTTTTTTCCTACTAATTGCCAATTGAAATAGATCTTGCTGTCAAGTGCTGAGTAGTTGGGACCATACTGTCAGAGGTGAAATATCTTGTGTAAGAATATCCTTGCTGGTTTGAAAGGAAGAAAATAAACTTCTGAAAGCCATGCTTTCAGGAAATGGAATGCTGATTTAAATAACAGAAAAATAGCTAGTCTGTCACTAAAGCTGATCTCTAGATCTGTTTTTCCCACTGAGGACAAACTGGCCAACTAATCTCAAAGTAAAAATATAATCAGATAATCCTAGTTATATTATGTAGTATTTGCAATCCCTTTATATGTTTTTTTCCACAGCTATTGTAAATAATTAAATTTACTTTCCTTATAAATGGGAAAAAAATTCAAAATGTTACTCAGTAGTGTTAAGAACAGTGTTTAATTTACTCTGAACTTACTCTATGGGGGAAAAGTGTGGACAGAGCTACAGACAAAGGACTCACCAGGAATTTCCCCAAATACAGATGGATTAATAGTCAAGGACTCATGTCACATATGCTTTCATCCTACCGTTGGACGGTCTGAATTTATGAAAGGTTTGTTGTACTGCAGGTTTGCACATTTACATAGAAAAAATTATCTCCTCACAGTTTTCAGGGCTGTTGAATTTCCAGTTAGTGGAAACCAAAGTTATTTCCAGTAACTCTAAGCTAATGGGAGCTAAATAATTTGCTTTACATTTGCAAAGACATCTTTCAGAACTGAATTAGTGAAATACTGTCATGAGTAATATTGCACAACAGTTCTATTGAATTGTGTGAAACGTTCTCATTTATCCCCATCTCGGTAATTGAAATGACAAATTTCAGTCTTACAATTATCCAGTTTAGGTCTATTAACGTAAGAAGGTCCAAATGAAGACAAACTAAAAGCCGGTGTAGCCGGTGTGCTATCTCAGACAATGGCTCGTGAATGCCACAAGAAGGGTAAGGTAAGAGCATGAGCTGTCAGTGTGACTTCCCAGAATATTCCCCTGGCATCCAGTATATTGTAGTTTAGGGAATTCCTAGCCAAGAAGTAATTTTTTATGTGTTCTCATTCAACAAACTTTCCTTTCACTAATATGTTCAGTCACTTTTAATCCTCTAAGATGAGAAAAACTTCTGATGTACTTGTTAAACATTATCCACTTACCATATTTACTTTGCTCTAAATCTATTGTCATCTAGTTTGATTTGGTGTTCTCTTGTTCTTGTACTGGTAGACTGGAAAATAATTTCCTATTTTCCATGTATCTTATGATTTTGTGACCTTCTATCATATTTCAGCTTATTGTCCCTCTTCTAGTTTGAATGGTTATTTAGTTGTTTCTTGTGCAGAGGCCATTCCATCTATTGACTGTACAAATTTTCCAGCAGATTTCTCACTCTTGGGGGAAGGAAGGGGATAACTGTGAATGTTTGTGCTTTTGGCATATTGTTGCTCATTGTTTGTTCTTTTGGGTTTTTTTCTTGGCTCATATCTTTTTACATACAGGCATCAGAGAGTATATTCATGTTTTCATCACATAGACACAATTTCAACTTTTTGTTGGTTTCCTTCACAGCTGCACATGCATTTTTTCAACACTGAAGGATGCTGAATGCAATGTGAAAATTTACCTGAGTCTCAAATTGTGAAGTCTGGAACAATATATATTTGCGAAAGCAAGAAAAAAACCCAACTTGTTTACTTGCTTCATAAGCATAAATGAATCTCAGTAATTTTCATATGGATTAATAATATTATTAATTTTATCTGAACTTTTGAATCAATTTAAGTATTTTGTTTTATCTGAATTTGATTAACAGAATATGAAATGCTGCAGAGACACAGACCTGAGTAGGTCATCCATTGCTCAACAATTATTCTATCAGCTAAAGACAGAATAAGACTTGAAAAAAGAATTTTTGTCTTAGTTAGCTTAATTGATAAGCTGTTTCACAGGAAGCTTAGAGCCATAATAGAGGAAGAGGCAACAGATGGTCAATGGTAACAAGAAAATAGTTTGTTGTGGTGGCCAAGATGAATTTGCAAAGGTACAGCAAAAGCAAAGAATCTTTGAAAGGAAAGTGCTTTTCTTTTTAATTTAGTCTCCGCTAAGTATAAATTATACTATATGGTATTTCTATACAGTGGTTGTTACAGCAGAGCTGTGACTTTACAGTACATTTTAAATGAATACTTAAGAAACTATCAATTCACCAACTAATGTTCATTTGACAGATATGAGTCCTGCCATAATGCACTGAAATAACTCAAAAAAACCCACTGTCTTTTGATGGTGGTTCTGCTTTGTATTTATAATAAAAAATATCATGAGTGATTTATTGTATTTGTCATCTTTACTTTTTATGCTTTTAAAGTGCCTAAGAGTAAAAGAGGAGGGGAAATAACCCTTAATTTACCAGGGGTCTTTGAGTTGCCAAATACACAAGCTTGTTGTCATGGAGATCCGTGCACAACTCAGATGCCTGATTCACTACTGGTAAAGGGAGAACCTTAATGGCTTATCAGGTAAATGTTCGACTACATTAAATAACTAAATAAACTGCAGGGATTAGAACACATTTATTTTAGGATGTAAAGAAGTCAGTAATATCCTGACATCTACTCTCAGATTCCATTAAGTACTTGGAAAAGACACAGCTTTTTATTCTCTACTCCTGTTCGAGGTCACGTCTTCTTAGCACCACAAAAAAAGCTTGTACCAGTTATAGCCCTTGGAGAAGTGCACTGTAAAACTGAACTGAAAAGCTAATGTAAATATGAAGTCAAAACTGCATCCTCTGGAGGACTTAAAGAGCTGGAGTGCACTGCAGAAGTGATTTGAAGTGGTGTAAAAGTATCTTTTTTTTAATTTGAAGTGGAGGAATAGATTCTTGGTACTGACTGAGCATCTCAGAGGCAGGAGGGGAATTTCTTCCTTGCATCTTTCACATCTAGTAAGTAGCTGATTCGGGGCTGCTAATTTTTTTTGGCAGGGACTGACAGCAACGCTATGTTAACTTTTTCTTTTTTTTTTTTTTTTTGCTGGAAGTATCCCCTAATGTTTCTGAAATTATGACCTTGCTCTCTCCTTACATGGTAGAGATTCTCACTGAGCAGCTCATACACAGACCTGAGAAGGGAAGAAAATCCAGCAGCACTACTTCTTTCCAGTTAATTGCAACTGCAAGTTACTTGCACCATGAGAATGTATCATAGTTAGAGGTTGACTCCAGGGATATAGTGTTATCTGTTGTACAAGGGAGAGCTGGACATTTACATGACTTCTCTCCCACATGGATCTCCCCATATAAAGAGATGCTATGCTTTGCTTTATAGGTATTTTACATCACAGAGGCTTAACATATTTTATCTGTGTAACACTTAATCTTCTGCTTTTATCTGAGCCTTCTGAGCATATTTTAATCCAATTTCCCTGAAAGCATAACGTAGGGGGATGAAGTGATCTCATTTCATGCTCACTATGAGTAGTGCAGGTGAGAGAATTTGATGGCTGAGATGTTCATATTCATAGGGACTGTAGCTGTGACTGTCTTGTTGCATACATTAGGAAGGGACTTCCACTGTTCTGTGCAACCAGACTATGTGTGATTTTAAAAGAGAGATTATCTCAGAGCTGTTGTGATTGGGGATTTATTTTAATCTTTTGTTACCAGTAAGGTTTCTCCATGTAATCACAGTATGAGGTTATATTCCTCGTCCTGCTAATTGGCACCACATTCAGAAGTTCTGTCAGTTTGTCCTTGTCTTTCCTTCTTAGTTTGTCTTTAATGTGCATGAGTAAGCTGAGTTATGTGCTGTAGTGCTTGGATGTATCACAGTTCAGTGGTTTTAGCATGTCTATTTTCTCTGAATGCAAAAGGTTAATTTCATTTCAGTGTAGGTTAAATCTGGTACTGACCTTTACAACTGGAAAAACAGATAGAATCATAGTTTAATTAACCTTCCAACCAGGACACATATTTGAAACATACTCAAGAAACCATATATTTTAAATATCAGTGAGATCATTGATATCCAGAAACATTTTAATTGTCCAGAATTAGGCAAAAGGAAAAGTGTATTACTGAATTGGTGAAGCATACAGCTGAGCTTGGAAAGAACTAAAGTAAACTGAAAACAGAATATTGAAATTACATCTTCATACTTTGTCTTTATTGTGAAAGAGGAATAGGAAAGAAGATACTGAAATTGTCTGATTCTCTATTGACATTTTTCCTAACCTGTTTGCTTTTCCAGCTCACTCTGGTAGTGTTTCACGACCCTTCTAAGTTAAAACACAAAAGAGTTCTGTGGAATTAGATTTTTTTGTGCTCTTTTTAGAGAAACTAAAATCTGGAAGCAAGTAAAGAGAAAAAAATTTAGATTTAATCCCTTTACATTGTCTTTGCTTCATCACTCAGCATTTGTAATCAGTTAAATGCTTAATAAAAATATCAGGATTTAAAATTGAATCCTTAATCCCTTCTCTGAGGCCCTTGTCTGTGACAGTTTCTTCCCTACTATCTGAGATTGTGAAAGCCCCATTTGTCCTGTTTATAGTAATAATTGGCAAGAGTACTGTTTCTGTATGAGGGGGAAAAAATTCACTTGGAAAGATGGTTTTTTTAGACATTAAAGTGAATCCCTGAATACCATCTGCATTTTTATATTTGTATAAGCCAATTTTTGCCAGAGTTGGGAGGTCTGATTTCCAAAAATCTGAGATAACATGTTGCTGAGGATGTTCTATGACCTTCAGATTGCAAAATGTGGGCCACTACTTGAGATGAATGAGCCAAATCTTCAGTGGACAAATCTCCAGCTGAGACTACATGAGTCACCTGTTAAATACCTGCTTCAGATACAAATGGCAGAATATTGTTTATTTTCTTAAAATATTGTAAATGTACTTGAAGTCCTTTCCAACAGAGACTGCTGGAAATGTAGACGTGTATTGAAGACAAAAATCTAGGGCATTTATCACATTGAAATCTACTGAAATGAGAGGAAGTATGGTATTTATTATTAGCAATTTAGGTGTAATGTTATTTCACTTTTTGTTGTGACTAAGCAAAGTAGGATTCCTTGGTGAGAAATCACACATGCTTCATTGTTGCCTGCAGTAATGGAAAAAATTAAATGTGTAAGGTATTAACTGATATGGAAGACAGTAATTAAAATGTTTCATGAATAAGAGACTAGGTAACTTCAGTGATGTTTTTAGCAGTTAGAGTCTTGAACACAAACACATGTAAATGCATGGAGTCTTGTGTGCAAATACTTGAGCCAATTACAGTGCCAGGATGTTACTCCCAACACATTAGTCTAAATTCTATGCAGTAATTAACAGATATGAATAAAATAAATATAATCTATTCTATGTTCTGGTAAGTAGTTATTTATAGCCATGCTGGGAAAGTTTGAGTTATTGTCTGTCCTAATTATGCTGGGGACTTTTTATTAAGCATGAAGGTCTGACTGGGAAGAATTAATAACTGTCTACAATATCTTTGCATTATAGCTAATCAGATATCTTGGCAGAGCTACTTCTTATATTTTGGTTTTATTTTTCTGTTCATTTGTCACATCTAGATTCAGAAATTGTGCTCTCAAAAGTAAAATCTTCTCTTCATGGGGTAATGTTTTGTCTTCCCCAGGACAGCATCATTATTATCTATTTTCCCCAACCTTCCTCCTCCTTAGCCCCTTGGTATTCCTCTTTATATCTAAGAGATTTCTGTTTCTAACACAAAATCTGCTGAGAAGTAGTAATCAGTAAATGCTGTGCTGTCCATCTCTCAACACATCTTTGAGACTGAATATGTAGGTCATGTCTGTCTGTAGAAACCTGTCATGAATATGTATGACTTGCTTGACAAGTCTGCTAACAAATAGGTCTATACTATGTTCCTCACTTCTTTTTACTTGCTTTATTTTGTGTTTAAAATAGCAGCAACACGTAGCCTTTTAATTAAACATCAGTGTGGCTATAAGGAAAAAAAAAACAAAACCAAAAAACCCTTTTGTGTAATTGTTTCCCTCTATCTCCTGACTGAATAAATGAATGTCTGGCAATAGTTAGTCTTGTAAGTTATAAGAATAAGCCCAACTTAATTGTAATTTCTACATCATGATTTCATTAATGAATATAATTAATATTTCAGAAAGCAGAGGGAAAAAATAGCTGCCATAAAATATTCTAGAGGTAACTGAAACAAGGATCAAGCATTGGAACAGGATGTTCAGGGAAGTGGCTGAATCACCATCCCTGGAGGTATTTAAAAGATGTGTAAACATGGTGCTTGGGACCATGGTTTAGTGGTTACCTGGCAGTGCTGAGCTAATAGTAGGACTCAGTGATCTTAGAGCTCTTTTCCGACCTAAATGATTCTATGATTCTGTGGCTTATGAAGATTTATCAAAGTACATAGAAGATTTGAAATAATTTCAGTGTTCTAAAAGAGAGAAGTGGTTGTAGACACATATTTTGACTTGAAGCTGTCTTTTCTCAAATTTTGAACACCTGCTAGTATGAATAAACATATCAGTCCAGGAGCTTTCATGTAGAGCCTTGATGAAAAGAATTTTATAGGAATTTTGTCATTCAGGCCCTAAATTATATATTTTGCTTTGATGATTGAAGAGGGATGAGTTGCAGTGTTCACATTTATGTTGAAAATTACAAACTACATAATAACTAAACTAATTATATTAAATGATAAGCCAAAATCTGCTAAATTATTTATCAGCCTCAGTTAATCTAGCATTCAGTTGACTTTAGGGGTTTCTAGAAGAGGTAGAAAAGAATGAATATATCTGTGCAATCTATGTGCATCTTGGCTTCAAGTGGCATAAAGTTTCTTCATGTCTTATATTTGTTGTTTTCAGCTTGTAAGGTTTCAGACATGTTAGGCCCATAGTACCAATATTTACAGGGCCTGCTGGTACAGAATAAATTACTCAGCTGGTAGCATTTATGATTTTTCAGCTGCATTCAGCAGTAGTAACCCTGACCATTGAAATACAACATAAGTTCTCTTAATCCTACTCTTGTCTAGTGTCAGTATTCTGTGTGAGCTCTATCATTCTGCACACATTTCTATTCTGTGCATGGAGGTCTTTGAGATACATATTTGCTGCATATCAGAAGCCAGGTATACAGTCAATCAGTGTTGTTCTTTGTCCAGTTCTGCTGCTGTTTCTTTTCCTTAGCTTCATTACTTAGCATTTAGAACTTATGGTTAGGAACTTAATTATTTATAGTTTTGCCCCTATTCTTGTTGCAGTTGGAGTTCAGTGGATTCAAGCTGAAACAAGATTCCAGTTTGCCAGTGAACTGTGTCACCTGGATTTTAAAATAATTGAATGCTTGGGTGTCCTTTAGAGGACTGGGGAAAGTGCTGTTTTCTTTAATTTTTCCTTTTACTCGGAGGAGTTTGAGTTAAAGGGGCACTAAAGACATAAAACTTGTAATCAGATAAAAGATGAAAAATCGTAATATTTGAACATATTACACATAATCAAGTAATGCTATTGTAATTGAGGCACTTTCACTTTGTGTATTTAATTATTCTTTTGTCCTTTGATAAATACTTGGCTGTTAGAAAACTGCTTGACCACACAGTCTTTCATCTCTGGTACTAATTGACTGGAATCCAGCAGGTCACTATAACTGGCAGACAGTAAAGTGACCCCTTAATTCCATCTTCTGAAACAAGTCAGTTGGTCCTTTCAATTAAAAAATCTGCATATAATCATGCCAAACTGAATGCATACCATACTATGAATTAAAAATCAAATTACATGGTCCACAGGCCACGTCTTGCAAAAAAATCACTATCCATTTACTTCTTACTATTTGCTGAAATTTGTATACTGACCACCAAGAGTGTTTTTACAAGAGAGGTTCATTGCAGACACCAGATGTTTGGGGTAGCATCCTGAAGGATGAGAAAAAAATGTCACTGATGAGAGAAAAGTCAAGAGCATTCAGAATGATAATTGAACAAACATTGATCGGAGTTCAACATGGTAATGAAAAGACTTCTCTTCAGATTCACTGAGTCTTATGGAAAAGTAAAGTTTCGTCTTGTAGTGGGAGCTTTGGAAAATACATACAGTGCCCAGTAAGAGACCAGAGGAACAGTTGACTGGCTCAAATCAACCAGATGGGAAGTGCTGGGAGCAGGGCAAGCTCTCTGTAGGCGGGGCTGTGCATTGCTCCCCTGCCCCTTCTCACCCTGCACTAGGTAGCGCATGAGCATTTGAAAAGCCAGCACTGGCCCACGCTGTAATGGGGGTGGCCGAGCATGTGGGCCTGCAGGGAACACTGCTCTGTGTGAAGTGCAGGCACGAGACTTTGGTGCTGAATTTAGCGTGAGCTCACCTCGGGGGGCCTAAGCAAACCCAAGAGGTAAAAGGTGTGCTATGTGGCATGCTCCACTACCCTAGATTTGAAAGCTGCTGAGACCACACAGGGTGCTAGAGTGGTGACTATCTACCTATCTCTGTCTCTTTTTTTTTTTCCTCTTTCTTCTCCTATCTTCTTCCACTCCACAAATCTTGTAAGCTGGACCTAAAGATTCTGGTCAATGCCTTGTTAAGTGCCTTGTTGTGTCTGCAGAAGTTAAAGACTTCTAAGTCAGACTTTGCCAAGTGCCTTATTTCATAGAGTGTTCTAAAGTTTGCAAGTAAAAGTTGGTTTTAAACCTCCTAAGAACATTGTTGTTTCTCCCATGCACTGCCCAGTGTAAACCCAACTACATTCCCTTAAACCTGCTGAGCAGACTGTGGCATTGCAGTGAACTAAAGTGCTGTCATGTTGTACAGGATAGAATGATAAACCAGATCTTTATTGATGAAGAATGGAAATGCTTAAATACATTATCTGTAAATGATAGTAATGTGTAAATGATAGACCCATTTGATTTAAGGGTGCTGTAGTGAAATTTATTGTTGCATTTCTGTTCATCACAGAAGAGAGACAAAATGATAATTTGATGCCATAGTGAGGAAGATTCTATTTCACTCTTTGCTCTTTGTGTCAAACGCATTTAACACAGTGTGAAAATAAGTGATAATTAAATTGTTGCTGTATTTCATATTTGAAATGAAGAGATGTAGACTGACATATATATATATATATATTTGTCACAACTGTGCAGAAGTAATAAAACAAAGGTGAACTGCTAGTCATACATTAGCAAAACAGATTGGCAAATTAAAGGCTTCGGATTGTTTGTTGTATTTGCATTCTATGGAAAAAAATAGCATTTATCTTCATTTTCTATAGCTGAGTAATGCCAAGAAAAAAAAAAAAAGTATAGAACATTTTCAGTTTTTCAAAGTAAGGTATCAACTACACTCAAACACAAAATCCCCCTAGCATGTCTTTAGTATTAAATGAATGTAAATCAAGTGTTAGTGCAATCATGCAGGTTGTTTATAATTGCCAGGTAATTTAGACGTTAGTAACCAAGTAGTAGAAGGACGTTTTGACATGTGGAAATCTATCACAAATTATATGGCTTACCTGTTTTAACTAAAGTGCTCTGATTAATATAGCAAGATGGTGCAAATTAAAGAGGGTGCAGTTAGACATTGATACAATAATAATAAAAAGCTCTGTGTTTTTGCTGAAGAGAAGTAACCTGGCAATTAGCTGTGGAAAATAAAAACATTAATAAGATGTTTGCAGGCCAAGATGTATTCCTAAATGTAACAGTTAAATCTACAGACACTATGTGTCAGAGAAGTTAGAGCCTTATATTGAGTGTCAATAACTGCAGTTCTCTGGTGTAAAACATAATAGTAATGGATTCATGCAATTACTCTGCCTCCCTGTAGGTTCTCTTTTGTCTCCAAAGAGCAAGCATTTTAAAATGCCTGTGTGCATGGAAAAAAAAGTTACTCTTTATGTGGTTTCATATTTTGACAAAAGAGGGAAAACATTTTCCCATGTTTATTTTTCATTCCATCTCTTTTCCTGTGCATTTGCCTTTTTCTTTTTAAAATTTATTTATTTTCACAACATTTTCTTCAGCTGTAATTAATATTATCCCTCTGCATTTTCTCATTCAGTACCATTTGTGAATAGTAACACATTCATCTTGATAATACCAGTGTATGTCGCTACAATACAGACTAGCAGTTTATTGATTTTTAAATTATAGTCGTTCCATGTTTTTTCCCTGTGACTTTTTAATAAGAAGGTAATGGCAAGTTTCACTTGTCCATTTTCTGTCTTTGCAGCTTTTAATTTTTAACTATGGATAAAGACAGACATCACTTGTGTCTTGTTAGAAAAGTACTGGTGGGAACTATCATTTTAGCAACTTCTTTCTTTCTTTTTTCTTTTCCCCCCAGCATATAGTCTGAAGAGCATAGGCAGATAATTTTAGTAGATTTTTCATGCAGTGTTATGCTTGATGCTTAGTGTTCACCAAACAGTTCTTGAGTCGACAAGAACAGATACTATTTTAGATGTGTATTTTTGCATACCGCATTTTTTAGAACATACCTAATCATAGGCAACAACCTTGGATTGAATGCTTGTGATTTTTCTTAAGGTTAAAGTATTGTCAGTCAACTGATGGAGCCAATGAGGGAAATTAGCAACATATGAAAATTTGACCTCTATTTAAACAACGAAAACAATCAGAGGTTTCACCTCCTAGTAGAGCTAAGTGAAGACATTTGTCAAAAATGTGATGCGTTGTTTTGAATAATGCAATTACTGGTATTTCTTAATGACACTTGTTTCTACAAATCCCCTCAATTCTCTTGGTTATTTTAATAATGTGATGCTTTGGACATAGAAATATATCACATTTCATGACCCTTCAAGTCAGGGTGTGATAGCACTTTGTCTGCTTCAGATATACTTTCCAAAGTATGTTCAGTTGCTGAAGGATATGTATACAATCTGTGACACTTTTGAAACTTGAGAAAATAGCTTATGTTTAAAACTTGTTCTGTGGTAACTTGTTCAAGTGCTCAAAACTTAAATCACATAGGGCCGGGGCTGGATTGTTGCACTGCATTTTTTTGGCTTGGATGAAGAAGTATGTAATCCGTAGTAGGAAAACATGGAAGATGGTTCTTAGATCAGTTTAAGATTTGTTTCAGCTCTTTTCCTTTGTTCATTGAGGGAAAGGACATGATCTCCTTCACTCTCTGAACAGAATCAAATGACTCCTCTTTGTCTGCAGTTTCTGAAGGAGATTAGAGCTACTTGCAACCCTCAGTTCCTGGTTATCTTAGTTGCAGTAGGAAGTTCACTTTGCTCCTAGGAAGCAGGAGATACAAATGAGCAAGACCTTTTGACTGTTTTCTATGGCTTCTTTGTTTTAAGACTCTTGTTCACCCTTATATGTTGATCTTCTGAAATCCTGGCTCTTTTCAGTTTTGTTCCTGTAACCTATTGTGGTTTAAGCCCAGCTGGCAACTAAGCCCCACACAGCCGTTCACTCACTTCACCTGTGTTGGGATGGGGGAGGGGAGAATTGTAAAAGTGAGAGACCTTTTGGTTTGTGATAAAGACAGTTTAATAGGTAAAGCAAAAGCCACAGACACAAGCAAAGCAAAACAACTTTCACTACTTTCCATGGACAGGCAGGTGTTCAGCCATCACCAGGAAAGCAGAGTTACTTGGGAAGACAAATGCCATCACTCCAAATGTTCCCCCTTTCTTCTTCACCCAGCTTTATATGCTGAGCATGATGCCATTGGTCAGCTTGGGTGAGCTGTCCTGGTATGTGTCCCCTCCCAACTCCTTGTACACCCCCAGACTCCTTTCTGGTAGTGGGGGGTGAGAAGCAGAAAAGGCCTTTAATCTGTGTAAAGCCCTGCTCAGCAACAACCACAATGTGTCTGAATTATCGAGACTTTCTAGTACAGTTGAAAACACAGTCCTATATTAACTACTGTGAAGAAAATTAACTCTATCCCAGCCAAAACCAGCACAAACCTCACTTGTAATAAGCATTACCAGAAATAATTTTCCAATCAAACCCTCTGACTCATTTCTTATCTCATGATGGGTCAAGGACAACTACGTGAGACATTGTTTACTGATTTGCGTTGAACTAATTTCCAGCTCCATGCTTATTTAATTTGTAATTTTGGCAAGGATTTCTAGGAACTTTTCATTTTTGCTACATATGGTACAACAAATTAAAAGTTGGCTCTTTGTGCGATATGAGAAAGGAATTTCACTTATGTCAGGTGAGTGTTTATTATGTGCTGTTTTCTGACTGTAGTCTGTGCATGCCTGTGCTTTGTTTCAAGGTTGATTCAATGCTGGGGTGCGGGGGTGGTTGTTGTTTGGTTCTTTGGGTTTTTTGGTGGTTTTTTTTTTTGTTGTTGTTTTTTGTGGGTGTTTTTTTTTTGTTTTGGTTTGGTTTGGTTTTTTTTTTTCTTTAATATAATGATGTATTTGTTCCCATTTTAAAACAGTTTTCACCTTGGGCACATGTGCATCACACAGAGAGTAACTGAATGTTCTAACATGGAAGATAGGCATGTAACTGCAGGTAGAAGCATCACTCTGAAAGCCTTAACAGCAAGCATGCCATTGACTCATCTTGGCCTGTGATGGAAATTGCTCTGAGCCTCATTAAATTGTAATTAGCATTTTAAACTCAAAAGGATGGTGAATCAGATTCTGATATATTTATCATGCTTATTAGCAGGTTACACTGAAAATAACCTGCTACACTATCTCCTGCTACAGAGATAGGAATCTAGCAGACTAGAGATACCAGCACAAGATACAGCTGTAAGTAACGTGTGTGCACCATGAGATTGGTGGCATTGTAGGTGTTTGTTTAGAGCATAAAATGGTGAAAAAGAAAATAACCTTCCTGAAATGTTTAACTCCAAAACCTATTGCAGTGGAAGTACCTATGTAAAATTTTTATGGTGTTACGTGCTGCAAATCTGGCCACAGGGATTTCTTAGTTGCACAATAAGTAACTGGGCCTATGACAAGTAAAACACCTGTACATTATTCTTACGTAAGGTTACCCAACAGCCTATGAATAGGTAGGTTCCTTGATCATTGCTTTGTACTCTTCCACCACATATAAATGTGGCAAACATGCAAATGCTAGGGTAATTAAACTGTCACACTGGATTATGTAGTCTGCTTCCACAGATGACAGTCAGAAAGGCATTTTGAAATGCTTCAGCACCCTCAGCTTTGTTTGTGTTAATCAGCCAGTTTTCCACAGTTGTGCTTTACAACAGAGACCTTCAGTCTGCTTAGATTTACCTTCTCTTTCTGTCTTTTCCTTAGTGACCTTGTAGGTGATTCGACATGAATGTTGAACTTCTCAGTGAAGTTAAAATTACTTAGAATGGCAAATTATTTGTTTACAAAGAAGGCTGATAGATTTTCTAACATATTCAAATACAGACTTAACTACTAATTAAGAATTATTTTTATATTTGGTGATTTAGTGGTATGATTCATTTATAAGAGGAATTATATGGCTGACTGTTGGGTATTGGAAAGTATGAAAATATTAGGTAAAATATGTAGCAGCACGCAAAACAACTGCATGAAAAATAAAAGATAGCTGTCAGTTGAGGATAGGTTTTCAGAACTGAAATTCCCCACATCAAGGCTGTCTAGGAATTGCCAGTTACTCTGAAATTTGTTAGTATGTTATCACCACCACCCCGCCACACACACATACCCCTTTTCTATAGAGAGGAGGCTGTACAAGTCCAAACTGGCGGAGAGGCAGGTTGTATGTTCTCTCAGTAGTAATATTACTGTTATCTTCTTGGTATAAATAGCTATAAATAAGTACTAATATGCTTGTATTTATTTTAATAATTTAGACCCCAATACAAGAAAATGGAATAGGTTTTGAATAATGTAGCAATAGCTGCACCATGGGAGACTGTTATCCTGGCTCTGGCTTTTTGCAGTAGCAGATAACTAGTAAAGAGTAAATACAAATAGATAGCTGGGTTATCTAATTTTAGATGTTTTATTTATATGCATATGCAACATAGTATATATGAATAATATAAATGGTACATATTGCATGTATTTTGTTGATATTATATTAATAGGGCTTTTTATTTATATTTTATTAATTTAATTAAGGGTTGCTTCTGTATTGCAGTCTTTGATATTACCAGTGAGCTTTTTTTTCTGTGAGTTGGCACTTTGAATCTAGTTGTTCTGTCATACTGAAAACAGTCTGGGCTCCATAGTAAAATTGTGCATGATGCCTAGCAATTACAGTGTGTTTATTTCTAATTTAATTATGGGCATTGGAATTTTTGTTTATCAGGTAAAGCAAATGTTGCCTGTTTTGTGATTTTGTCTTTCTGTTTTCATGTTGAGGTATTGAAATAAGTATATTGAGTCCATACATCCATTTTAATTATCTTCCTGCTCTTTCGGCGACTGATGTTCCTACTTGATATCATCTACATATCTGATAGCTCAGGCTATAAACAGAAAGCAATTTCTGCTCCTATTCAAAATTTCAGAAGTGAAAAAGTGCTGAGAGGAGGCTCCTGTGCAGATGCAGTGAGGGGTTACTAGGTGGAAAGGCACTTCAGACAGGCAAAACCAGGTTTCTTTGGCTTGTGTTTTGCTTACATTTAGGAGACCTTTATTTTTGTGATGTGTTGTGACATGACTTCTAGATGAAAATCTGTCATTACAATCACGTATAGAACTCTAAGGCTGAGGACTGTAAGCAGATGTGTGAAGCAGCACGTGGCACCATTGGGATGCAAAATCAGACCTCACAGAAAAGAAAACAAAGGCAAAATATTTTCTACAAAAGGTCTTTTTGGGGTGGGCTGGGTGTATTTGTATGATAGAAGCTGTTGCTTAAATTCTTCCATGAACTATTCTGATTAATTCTTGATGCTGTTGTTCTCACTTCAGAGAGACGAAGTGCAATCCATTAGCAAACTGCCTGGGTCAGCCTGAGTGATGCTCAAAGCCAGAACAAAACAAGGGGCAGCTAAGGAAAGAAACGAGACAAACGGATTAGTTTAAACTGCGCTGTGCTACCCAGCAATACTTAAAATCATTAACCATGCATGAGAATATTTATCTATGAGTCAGAAAGAAACAGGCTTATCCACCACTTTCCTCTTTAGAATAAGAGCCTGAACTGTTCACAGCAATATTTTAGAAATTTGTTATTATTAACCTGTTCCTTGATCCAGCAGAGTTCTATTCTCTTGCTTTAAAAAAACCCATGTTTGTTATCAATGCAAGTCACATTTCCAATTTGGAAAAAAAGAAGCTGTATCTAAGCATTAGAAAGTTTAATGGGCTTAAATTTAAGATGGTCACTGAAAATAATACCAGACCAAGAATGCAGTGTTGGGCTGAAATGAAGTTGTATTGCATAGTTTCCTGTCATAAAAAGAGACATTTTGCAATTGTTTTTAATTATTTTAATTACTTACTGCATACAGAATTCTTTTCTTAGTATAATGTGGTGGCATAGGTCCATATAATGTTCCTCCAAAAGCACTTCCGTGAATGTGTCATAATCTGAAATTTTGTGGCATTATTTCTCCTCTGTCTTCCTCCCAGAACTTATATTGAAGGCTGAATTACATTTTCAATTATATCCCAGTAAAACTGAATTCTTAGGAAATTTACAAACACAGACTGACTTTTCTTGGTATTCCAGTAGAATAATTAAAGAAACTTGTTTCTGTGCCATCACATTTTTAAAAAGTTATCTGCTGAGTGTTTGCTGGATGTAGCACAGGATAGGAGAGGTGAGATATTGGTAGTACAGGAGAGGCATTTCATTATGGACTGCATAACGCAACACACAACTCAAAAAGCTCATGCCTGTCCAGAAGGAGTCTTGGGAAGAGTTGTTTTGCTGTTTTGTTGACTGATGGAGAAAACAGTTTAAGAATTTTAACAAGAGACCTCTCTGAATATTTTGTTTTCACTTTGCTCAGAGGTCAGAACTGTATGCGAGTAAATTTAGAAAACTCAGTCAGGGAGATCAAAAATCCTCATTATGGACATTAAATAATTCCTGCTGACAAGTGTAATTCTAAAAGGTGAATGCTACTTTCTTTGAAATAATCTGATTGGAAGGACATAATAAAGCATTTCCTTGATACATAAAATTATTGATAGATATTTGAACATATATGTCTTTAGATATATCCTTTGGATATGTCTTTCCTCTACTCTGCACTGGTGCAGGCTCATCTGGAGTACTGTGAGCAGTTCTGGGCACCACAGTATAAAAAAAAGATATTAAGCCATTAGAGAGCATCCAAAAGAGGGCAAGGAAGATGGTGAAGGGCCTTGAGGGGAAGCCGTATGAGGAGTGGCTGAGGGCACTTGGGCTGTTCAGCCTGGAGAAGAGGAGACTGAGGGGAGACCTCATTGCAGTTACAGCTTCCTCGTGAGGAGAAGAGGAGGGGCAGGCACTGATCTCTTCTCTGTGGTGGCCACTGACAGGACCCGAGGGAATGGCCTGAAGTTGTGTCAAGGGAGGTTTAGGTTGGATATTAGGAAAAGGTTCTTCCCCCAGAGGGTGGTTGGGCACTGGCACAGGTTCCCCAGGGAAGTGGTCACAGCACTAAACCTGACAGAGTTCAAGAAGTGTTTGGATAATGCTGTCAGGCATGTGGTGTGATTCTTGGGGTTGGACTCAGTGATCCTGATGGGTCCTTTCCAAGTCAGCATAGTCTCTGATTTTACGATTCTATGATAACTTTTCAAATGTGAATTAGTACTGAATGTGTGCAAAAGAAATCTTAGTGTTCAGCAAGCTTGTAGGAAAAGAATTCTTCAATAAAGATAGTTTCTCTTCACTTAGAGTCATAACAAAATCAATTATTCTTAACAATGTGAGTACTTTGTAAAGATAAATCATTAAATAGAAGCACACAGAAATTCTTTAAGAACGTATTTCAAAAGTGATTTAGCCATAATTTTTCTGATTTATTCTTTCTTTGTGTGAATAGTCATGCAAGTTCAGTGAGAACTTCAATGATGAATTCTAGCTTTGATTTATGTATGGTTATTTAGTTCAAAATTTTGTGTTCTATTCCTGTGCTTTTCAGCATAAATCCCCTTGAAATACCTGAACCTAGTAATGATGATTAAATTATTTATTTAAAAAAAAAAAAATTTAGAGCCTGCACTCTTTCTCTTGGTTTAGACCCTTTCATGTATAAGCTAGTGTTTTGCAGAGTGTGGGTGCTGGGAGTTTTCAGTTAGAGAGTTAGAAGCTTGTAACTCAAGTGAAGCCTAATGTGTGATACCCAAAAAGCCAGAAAAAAATCCTCTAACACTCTCCTTTGAGCCTTAGAAAGTAAAGTATTCTTTATTGACAACATGCTGAGTCCATAGGAATCATTTCCAAAGTACACAGACCAAGTTACAAAGGTGCTATAGTTTTATACTATAGTATCTAACATTATATCATCTTGTTATACCCACTTCCGAAACCATCTGTCCCACTGTACCACCTTTGCCCCATTCCTGACAAGCCTTTTTAATTTGAGTTGGAGGTCTTGACAAGCTTCTGTCTTCATCTTGTCTTCCTGTTCCTCATCATCTCTGTCCTTGGAACAATTTCAAGGTTTCTGAGTTGGTTATATCAAGCATTGTGCTTGTTATGGTCTTTTCTGAGTACACCTTCTACAGACAAAATGTTCTTTACCTTACTACAGTCTTTGTCCATTGGAATTCTTGACAAGAACTACTAAACAACATTTCAGGAATCTAATACAAAGGTACTTAGCTGAAGTGCTATTAGAAGTGCTGAAAGAGTTATACTGAAATCTATATAATCTAGATTTTAAGACATCAGTGCCAGAGAGAACAATGGATCATGTAAAAAGCCTTGAGATCTGTAGTCAAGAAAGAGATTTTGAAAACTAATCTTGAATGACAGACTGTTAAAACGAAGTTAGAGTTCCAGAGTTCACTACACTGTCAGAAAATACAATGTTTTTTTTTAGTCCAAGTGATGGGGATAAAGGCTCCATGCTTTTAGCAGGGAATTTCTCAGCTTTGGTCCCTGTTCATAATTTCTAATCACAAAATGTGAATTAATTTCATGGGTCCATAACTTCTATTATTTTGAGGTCAAAGCAGAGCTCCTCTGAACACTGTACCCAGAATATCTAAACTGCATTTCCTATGGTTATAAACACAGACATTCAAAACTGTATATATTTAATGTTGTTGAGAAAGGATAAGCAATTACCAAAGCTACAGTGGATAATATGTCATAGAAGTAATATTTGAATCATAGGATACTGCAGGTCAGAAAGGATCATCTACTCCACTTCCATGTTCAAACTGGGGCCAACCTCAAGGACAAAGTGTAATAAATGAACGCATAACTAGAATAAGTTATTTTTTGAAAATTGTTCTTAAAGGAAGATGAGACTGACAAACAAACCTGAAGGTAGTTGAGTCCTGAGAATTAGCTGCTATGACAGAATAAAATGGAGAATGCTTTGTGGTCAGGGAGTTCAGTGCTGCTGGATTTTCAGGACAAGAGTCCATTGTGTTGCTTAGTGCTAGTGAAGCCAAAGTAG
This sequence comes from Scytalopus superciliaris, assembly GCA_013400415.1. Taxonomy (NCBI): domain Eukaryota; kingdom Metazoa; phylum Chordata; class Aves; order Passeriformes; family Rhinocryptidae; genus Scytalopus; species Scytalopus superciliaris. The sequence goes on from VXBX01005676.1 coordinate 63,608, forward strand.
AAAGAGAGATAGTTCAGTATTTTAATATTTGCAGTGGGGAAAAAAAAAAAAAGTTTTTTTTTTTTCAAATGTTTGTTGATAAATTGCCTAACGTCTCTTTTTGGTCATTTTTGCCATCTCAAAACTGTTCTGTGCTACAAATTATTGGGAAAATGCTAACTTCTAGACTAGACATGCACATTAATGGAGTAGGAAATTTAGCCTTTTGTAGCTGGCAGCTCCTATATTTTTCTGTAGCTCTTTAAATACAGGTTGAGGAGAGATGGGTCATAGTGAAGTTGAAAGCCTTTTGTGGACATGTATACACAATATTATTAATGTATGTGTTTGCCTGCCATAGTGATGCATGAATTGCAAATAAAGCTGCAGAGGTGAAAGCTTTACTTTGGGTTTTGACCCCTTATTCCCCCAAGTATGCTATCTAACAAACTTACACACAGGGGATCTAGTTCAACTCCTTCTGGGTGAAAATCAATCTTGTTGACATGAATAGTTCACCTGTTTGAACCTACATTCTCAGTGCAGAGATAAATATTTTCATGATCTCCTTAAGACATGTGCTTTTACCAAGAGGATGAGCCTGTTTCTGAATCATCTTACCTTTTTAGTGCAAATGAAGCTGAATCTATTGCCAGGGAAGTGTAAATGCTGAACACATTTTTGAACCGCTGCTTCACTCCTTCTTTTGGATTAGAAGTAAAAGAAAAACAAACCCAGAAACCAACATGTACTGTAGAAATGTAGCTCTTCAACATACACTTTATTAATGGATTTCAGGCTGTGGTGTCAGTCTGTGTGTATGTGTTCTTTGCAAGGCTAAGAGGGGATAGAGGAGTAGGTGTTCAACTGAACGACATCTCTGCCTGGTTACAATTTGTTGTTCTCAGAACACATCTGGCCAGCAAGTCATCTAGTGCAGTTAATTTTACTGAGAGGATAAATTCAACTTTTTAAGGAGGACTATGTCCACAGTGACTAGGAGGTTTATATTATTTGTCATGAAACATTCCTTTTCATACATAAGTACCGGTTTTTGTGACAAGCTCTGGTGATATATTGATCATTCACTCAAAATGTTTTCTTTTAAAAAACAAAACTGACAGTGATTATGTGCTGGCATTAATTTCTTACAGAATTTTTTTCAACTTTTACTTATGTCATTTGCAAGAATATTGTAATGTCTTATTTGTTGCACTGTCTTCCATTGTACAGTCAGTAGCCAAACTGAAGAAAAACAGAGGAAGATAAAATCTCTGCAGTCACAATCACAGAAATGATCCCATAGAATCCAAATGACATAACTTTTTTTCATCTTTTAATTTTGTTTTCCAGAATGACAAATCCCCAGGGCGTTCCACAAGTCGATCGAGTAATATTTCAAAGGTATGTGAAATCTATTTACTTTGTAGAGAATTTAAAGAAAATGAAGTTATCAAATATAATACAGTACTTTAATCCACTTAACTATATATTAATTATATAATATTTCCTTTATAAAATCAGATTTTTAATCTTTGCTGCGGAACATTATGGTTGCCATGTAAACCCCATCATAAAGTATAAATATACAATTAGTTTTTACTGCACTATATGTAATAATAATAAGCAAATAACAAATGCACTTTTTTTCCCACCTGCTTTCCACAAGTGTTTAATGTTACATTAACATTTTGGCTTAAGATAGAATCAGTGTCTGACTTTTCTCTCCCTGCCCTACCCAAAAAATAACAGCTATAATGTGTAAAGTTAGGAATCTGTCATCATTCCAGACTGAATTCTGAGTTCCTTTTACAGGGATTTATGGTTCACTGAAGCCAGGATTTTACATCTAGATGCTTTTTGATTTCTAGAAAATGGAGAAGGGAAATTTTAGGAAAGGCAAAATGCAATTTGTACTGGAGTTCTTTGGTTTTAACCCACTTTTTTCTGTATTTTTGGTTCAGATGTGGCTGAAATCTGTGCCAAAAAGCCAGGATATACAGGAGGTAAAAGCTAAAAACTCAATAATTATTTGAATCCAAGCCTAAGCAGCTGCCATGTATTATGTTTGTATCTAAAGATTAAATATTTTGCATACAGTGCAAGCACAGTATCTTTAAAACTCTTCCCCACAATATTTCTGTCCATGGAGTACACACTGTAAAACTCTTTTCTTCTCAGAACCATAAAACAAAAAAACTCACCTTTGATTTTGATTAAAAATTCTGTGTTAAGTTCTGCTCTTTTACATTAGGAAGGAAAAAAGTGTAGAATATACTCAGCCTATTGTAGGGCATGGCTGAATCTCTTCCAGATTTACTGCCTGCTTTGAAAATATTACATAGTTATAGACTTACAAGCTCAATCACAGTGAATTGTGTTTATTGTTTTATTTAGGGATTTTAAATGTATGCCTATAATTACAGTAAAACTATATTGACTTGATATTACTTTTTCTGCTTTTTAAAAGTTAGATGTGTAGGTTATACTGTGACAATGCATAACGTTTTTCACTGACATGAGAAACATGGCAGTGACTAACATTTATTTTGACAAATTATGCAGAAATCAGTAGAGTTGCTTTTTAGAAAGGGACACTTGCACTGTTTTAAGTTGCAAACTGAAAAGCAAGTGATGCACTTAATCTTTTCCTGATGTATAGCACCATTCATTGTTTGAATCTATTTTTCTGTGTGAAACTACCTGCCAAAGAAGTTTTTCTAATGCTGAAAGACACTTGACTGGAAATCCAGTTTTGTTTGTTGTCTGACTCAAAACACTTTTTTTGGGAAACAGGAGGTTATGTATGTGTGTATACATAGAAAAGCAGACACCTGACCTTGCAGGTTAATATTGCATGGCAGAAAGTAATAGTAACAACTACTGGACCTCAAAACAAGACCAAAAGTCAGGTAAACTATATGCCAAAGGCAAGAGCTCTGTTCTGTGCAGTGTCAGATCTTTCATACAATAAAAACTTCAATGGACAGAAAAATTAGAAAGTATTTATCTAAAAATATAAATTAGAGTTATCAAAACATTACCTTTTACTGCTTTCATTTGCCTGTATCAACAAGTTAAAAAGAGTGAAACAGAGTTATAATTTAATAGCTACTTCGTGTTGTGTATTCCACCCTTGGTTGTATGTGGAACTTCTGCCCCAGAGCAAAGCAGATGTTCTAGGATATCACTGGATTTTGGAGCAACCTGTTTTTGAAATGAAGTATAGCAAAGATTCTGCAAATACAAATTGATGTTTCATAATTCTCTGAAGTTGTTTATTTGAAGAGGACACCTGAGGTTTGCAGTGTATGCTTGGGTGATTTTGTATGCACATTAACTCTGCATTTTGTGATATTACAGATTAAACTGAATTGTGGAACAGTGAATATGTCTTACCTAGACATAATGAGAAAGAACGGCTTGAATTTGTTATTTGCCAGATACTAATTAGTATATACCTATTCAATCTAGAGATTTTAAAATCAAACATTCCCTAAAGGGTTAGGGTATGTGTGTGGAAATCAACACTTCAGTTATATCATTCACTTTGGCTGTCCATTGAGAGTGCAGAAATACAGCATGTTGCAAAGACTTTTTATATTTTGCATATAATTTTCTCGCAAGAATTTCAGTAATAAACTAGGCAAATGAAAGGATAAAACCTGAAATATTTCAATATGATTTCTGTATGAAATTATTTGTAATAGATGTTTCTAAGTAAAACCAGTTTCTGGCCAATATGTTTCTGAACATGTGCTATTATAAAATCAAGCTAACTAGAATTTTTTAAAAATATTTCCATGTGCTATAAAATTATGTAGCTCTACCTGTGAAAATAAAAGATTTTTAGTGTGTATAATGGAGTATTTAACCAATATGGCAGGAATATGGCAAAATTCTGCACTTCTGTTCTGTTAACCTGTCCCAGTACTTAATCAATTGCTATTTAATTTATGGGCAAGAGTATGGAAACAGTGAAAACTAAATGTAGGAGACCTATAGCTCCCACTGCCCCTTATCCCTGCAAGACTCTGATTTACCCCTGCTGCCCTGATGTGCTGTGCCTACACCATTGTAGCCTCTGCTTTTTTCACATAGGAAGAAAAGGAGGGAGAGAGAGAATTTGCTCAAACTGATCACTGATCCAGCTTTGTGTTCTCTTTCAGTGATTACAGTGAAATATCCTATTTATGGGATAACCACTGAATTAATCACATGTTTTTGAAAGTAATCTTGCATGGTTTCTTGCTGTCATTCTTCTGTACTCTGCCCAATTCTGTCTACCTATTTCCTGGTACTCCTGTCTGACAGTCAGCTGTGGCTGTCTTCAGTGAACAGCCACCCGGGAATCCATTAATTCAGCCCAGTCTTTTATTTATTTATATCAATAAAACTGCCCTGGAACTCTAAAAGCAACTGTTTCAGTTGGTTTTCCAAGGAGAGACAATTAGGAAAATGTATCCATGTTTGATTTTTGCTGCACTACTGGTAATAACCTAGATTTTTCAATGTAATCCATAAATCGTTAAGCAGGTCTTCTTGCTTTCTGCCCTGCTAGCATTGGGACAAATAGATAATATTTTGGAATGATCAATAGTTCATATTATCTCATATTGACAAAGGGTAGCCCTAATTACTAATTATGGCTTTCAAAACTTGTCTACTCTAATACACATAAAGAAAAGCACAGAAGTATTGAAAATGTGAGTTATGAACCAGCCTTGCTGGTTATTTTTTAAGCTTTAGAATTTTTTCCCATTTCCTGTGGTGCTTGTAGCAGAGACAACTTTATTCTTTGTAAGAGATAGTTTTGTGCAGTGTTCTAGATTTCAGAATTGAAATTATCCTACCAGCATGTGTTTAAAATCTAAGTAAACTCAAAACTTGACCCTGGTTATCACTAATTTGCCATTGCTTAGTTCTGTACAGTGTAGATTTATTATTAAACTTCTTATGTCTTCCTAAATATGTGTATAATTTAAGAGGAAAGCTAGTCAAAGAAGGATCTGGTGGATTAATTTTTTTTTCTCTTATCTTTAACCAGTGGAACAAATCTTGTGTTTGAATTACAGTCTGTAGAGGTTCTGTTTTATATGTGTTTCTGAGGCTGCCTGGTTATGTTAAAATTATTTCTGGAAGAAATATTTCTAAAACATTGTAATTATCTTTCTGCATGTTAATTATAATTCAAGAGCTCTGTAGAGTAGGATGCTCTCTTAGCAGTAAAATTTCAAATTCTCTGATGGAAACTATGGGAACTTTGGGCTTATGAGAAACTCAGGCTTGGAGCAAATTGCCTGATTTTTGTTTTGGCTCAATTACTTCTCAAAAGCCTGAAGCAGGTGTTAGAACTGTTGGAACTCATTTTTATTTACATGTCTCTGAAGCATCCATCTAATAAAGCTCTGTTGAGTTACACCAAGAAGTGAGGTGATTGTTTTGGAATATTCAGTGGGATAATATTCACTGGTCTAATTTAGAATATGAATAACAGTAGAGTAAAGAAAGAGGAAAACAATTGTTTTTACTGTATGTTTGTGTTATTTCTATACTGATTTCTTGTGTCTGGTTGTGCTCCTGTCAGTGAGATGCAAATAAAAACCAAAAGGCACCAGCATGCCAAAGCAGTGCTAACTAAAATTCTACACGAAAAATTTTTTATTGCCAGTGTATTGACTGTTGATTTGAACTAATTGTGATTCTGAAATAAATTTCACAAACTGGATGTCTATCAAGTTCTGTAATAAGTAATATCCTATTTTTCCTTTTGAATTATAAATTACCATCTAATCTCTTCCTCTGAAATTGAATAATCTTTCACATGGGTTTTGATATTCTCAAATTTTTCATCCTCTCTCAGTACAAGGTGAATATGTGAAGACTCCTTATTGCAGTTTGGATGATTTATATGACTTCTACACAGTATACATTTTTTTTAAATTGGTAAACATACTACCAGGTCTTTGGAAGTGATTCCAACAGAGAGCATGTAGTATCTTCTGTCTGCATTATTGTAAACACAAATGATAGGGTTTATGGTGGAAAAAGCATAAAGGAACTTAAATATTCTTTTTAAAGAAGTTTTTATTGTGGACTTTGATAGCCAGAAAGCTGATTGCAGCATTTCCAAGATACCTGTTGCATGATGGTATCCTAATGAGCAATTGTGTGACCCCTTGCATGTTGCTACAGGGCACTGCACTGCTTCAGGTTGATCCACAGTTCTTGCTGTTCTTTGCCAATTTCACACTAATAAGAAATGAAAATCCTCTTCCAGATTGGTGGTTGGTTGGGGTTCTTTTTCCAAGCAATCACGTAGCTCCATCCTTTCCAAGTGTTGCTTCTAGATTATGGTAGTGAGAAACTCAGGGAAAACTTAGAGCTTTCAAAAAAGGAAACAAACAAAATTTAAAAAGTCCTTGTTCTTGTAAGTGGAAAACGTCAGCCTTCAAAAGTGCTGTTACAGTGACTAATACCATGTATACAAAACTGGCATTAAAATATGAGTGTAAATGTTATGTTAGTCATCTAAATGATTCTTCTTGCTCATAAACAGAATCATTATTATCAAAGGTGAAGACCAGCCTAGCACTTAGCTCTCATTTATTGGAAAAAAACAACAGCACAAAGTAAACAAATTAGTGAAAAGATCTTGTTCATCAAAATATAATTCATTTTGAAGGCAAAATAAAAGCAAAAAACTAAAACTAGATCCAATTGCATAGTAACTGTTTCTGCACCATTTTTCCTCCTAGATGTAAATGCTTTATTTCTATGTGTAGAGAATACTTTGTGGTTTGTCCATACAATTTATTCTTTAGTTACAGTAAGCTTAACAAAAGGCATAACTGCAGAATTTACCTAAGTCTGCCTGAAATTTGAACTTCTGAGTAAAATTGTGTTAAATACATATTGATTCCGTGGGACAACCTTTAGAAAATGGTGTATTCTGACTATACCTAAATGTGCCACATTGACACATCAAGACAAAATTGCACATATGTGTGAAATGTGTTAAGTGCCACAATTTTTATGGTTTTTTTTAAAGAAGCTTACTTTGTGTGTGATGCCTATATATAATTTGAATTTCTGTGAATACATTCTGTTATCACAGAGTTCAGTCCTTTCTATAATAGGCAACATCATACAGGAGAAATAGCTTTTATTTGTTTTCAGTAAACAGAGCGTGAAAATTATAACATATGCTGATTGTTTGTAATTATTATCATTATAATAATTATCTGTAACATACCTCCTCCACCCTGGAAATCTTTACATGGCTTTTTTTTTTTCACCATGGCACTTGGAAGCACATTTCATGTATTTGTCCTAAAAACAAATCCAATTAAGCAAACTTTATTTCTACAGGCATACAAACCCCCCAAGTTTTGTGCAGTTTGAGGTTTATTGCCCTTCAAAAAAATCTGATGTCTCCTATTTTTTGTAATGACGTATTGTCAGGGTTTCACTTCTTTTAGTTTAGTCATTTCAATATTCTTTCTACAACTCTCTTGATTCGGCGCATTTAGGTTTCTCTCAGCCTTAGAGCTGGAATAAATAGGTATAAAATATACACTAGAATAGAGTTGTTCAAATATAATAATGATACCCTCAGCAAGTGGAATTTATCCAGTCTGTTTCCTGCATAGTCCACCAACCAAAGAATATGGTGGGTGTGTGCACTCACACACATATGCACTTGTGGGAGCATGGCAGGAATGTCATCTGATTGAAAGCTGTTTAGTATATAGGAATGTTTTCAGGCTTTTAGTCTTGCAGATAGAGGGATATGTGAAAACAGATGCCCACTTTGGAACAGAAAGTCTAAATGGTTGTCTGAATGCTAATACTGACTACCTAAAGTGTTACTATTGAAGTGCTACAAAATCCAGCAACAAAGAAGATACATGTTTTGTGCTTCACCTTTTCTACAGGCTAAATTTCCATTTAGTTCCCTCCAGTCAAGAGCTCCTGGTCTCATGGTTCTGCATCTTTTGTGTAAAAGCCAGCACATCCTTAGTTCCAATTCCTATGTCAAAATATTTTTTTCCTAAGAAGTATGAAACATTTTTATTAAACAAACGCACTCTTGAAGAGAATCATGAATCAAAAATACTGTGTTGCTGCAAAAGACTTTTGCAAACTCTAATCTTTCTGGTAATTCAAAGCTTAGCTAACAGTGTCCATAGAAAGAGTGGATTTTTGAGTTGAACCTGTACCTTGAAAATAAAGATTAACATAGATCAGTAAGACAGAAAACAACTGACTGAATCTACAAGTCAAAGTTGTAACTACTTTTCTTAGCATAATTTTTTAGACAGTAGGATAGATTGGCCACTTCCAATTTTGATTTCAGATTTCAAACCATTTTGTAACATGATCATAGTGATTTTCAAAGGTGCTGAATGGTATTGTTCAGCAGAATTGTAAGAATATTTCTGCTTGTCCTTCTGTGCTACTTTTTGCTTTCTTTTTTCCTTCTCTTCAGAGGCAGGTGAAAGGAAGGGTTAGGAAAGAAAGAAAAGTTTGGGGATGAAATATGCAAGGAATAATTTATCCAAAAAAAAATCTGTGAAAGAGAGTTTAACAGAAATTGAGTTACCAATAAATTTAACAGTTGCTGTAAAGCTGTCAATCAGACTGTAACAACTTTGAGATCTGACACAAAGCAGGAACTCCATCATAAAGAAACAAGTAATGAAAAGGAGAAAAAAACCCCAACATACAAAGCAAAAACCAGAAACCCTTTCCCCCAAACCCACATGCATAAGTTTTGATGGCCATCAAGATACAGCTTGCAAGATACACCCAGCAGGAGTCACTTTCACCAGGCTTTTGAACTTTTTAGACCTGAGGGATTGTCCACATAGTTCATAAAGGTGTGTGTTTTCCACAGAAGGTTGCATTGTTTACAAAGCAAAAATTTTCAGATTAAATACACAAACCGGGTCTCCTGCTGATCCCATTGCCATGAAAACTGCTCTGATCTTCTAAGGTATTCATTCTTTTGTGTACTGCTTTTTTAAATAGGACAGGGTTTCACCTTTTTAACTATAATGGCTGGTGGGATCTCGAGGATTCTGTGATGCATCACTGCTATTAGAGCAAACTCAGTAGGAGAATAAAAGCATTAGACATATTCCCTGTCTGCCATAACACCTGTAAATTTTCTGCAACTTTCTACTTAAGCAGTGTTGTAAGTTGACCAGCTTTTGGAAATGCCTCTGACCTTCCTTATTTAGAACAGAGACTTCAGTAGGATTCATTAGACTTTCTGGTGATATCTGTGAGGCCATTTTAATAAGCTGTCCATTACATCTGGTTTGTTATTTTAAAGCTTCACTCCATTCCTATGTGAATGCTCTGCACTTGTGGAACAAATTTTTGCTCAGCTTTTTTGTTAGGTCAAAGTAGAGCCATTGTCTGTCCTTAAGAAGAGCATGTTTTTGGACCAGTTTCAGCATGGAGGGTTAAGCAATATGTGGCCTATGAGTACTCCCATTTTTTTTGTCATTATCTGGAAAATGATGTCAGATCCTGAACGCCAAAGTAAAGTCAGTCTTGATTTGAAATTCTTATTGTTTTCATCAGTTGAACTTCATTCTGTCCCCCACTTCTGTCTTTACTGGTCTTTTAACACAGACACATGTGTGCGACACTGAAGTCCCCTCGTGTCAGGTAAATGATTATCATCTCACTTGTCCTGAAAACTCTGTATTGGCTAGTATTCTATTTGAGAAGTGCACTATCTATTCCTGGTGAACATACTAAAAATAATTATGGATGAGTGCCTTGTCATGTCTGTTAATTGAATTGCATGTCCTTGACAAGAGAATTCATCTAAACTGTCCAAGACAGCAGAAGGTGGTGACTGGGGAATCTCTCTCCACTAACAATGTTTTTGAAATGTCAGACCTAATCAGCTGGCGTTGACATTATCCCTCAAACCTCTTCCTTGTGTTGATGGCATAGAGAAATGAGCTGCCTTGCTTATAAATGAATTGTGAGACAGCTTTATTTTGAATTACCACATTTAATTCTGCTGCTGATATAATTTGCTATGATAAAATTAGTACAGTGCTTGTTTAATTTTCCCTTTGCAGTAAGCTGTACAATATAGCTGTCTGAAGAGGACATTCATTCAAGGAATACTATTTTTTAAAAAAAAGTAAAAAATCATTATTTTGCCTGCCAGGTGGAATTTGAGTCCTCAGCATCAATCTGATCCCTGTATTCACTAAATACAGTATCTCAAAATATTCAGTGTGCTGCATAGCAATGGGATAGCAATTATAGCAATAAGATCTGTCTGCTTGAGACTGTTTCCAACATCTGTTGCACATACATTCCCAAAAGAGCTGGACTGATTAGATGAGAGCAGAATACATTCAAATTATCCTGTTCTGCTTTGTCAGATATGCCTTGAAAATACACAAGTCTCTCTATAAATACACAATCCAACTAAATGCCACTTTATGTATCTTTACTCTGAAACTGGATTCAAGAGACTATAATTTTTTTAATTTTTTTTTTTTAATTAGTTGGGATGTATAGCTTGTAGAGGACATGGCTAAGAGGGATATTTCCAAAAGAAATTGGGATAAGCCTGGAGGCAGTGCTGGTAGCAGAAAGCAGCTGTCAGAATATGGTCGGGTGAAAAAGCAGAGGGATTTGAGGGCAAAGGTTTGGACTAGGCTTCCAGCTGAGATGGATTTTACAGGTTTTTAAAACAGCTTGACTGGCTTTGAATTATTATATTCATGGGACATGTGGTAGCAGGGACAGACCTGACACTAACAGGTCCTTCCACTTCTATATAATTTTCATAGATAAGACTTGATTTATTTAGAAAATAAATATATGTGAGGTACACAAGTAAACATCAGAAAATTATTATCAGAAACACTAAATTTCTTGATTTTATAAATCACTCCGTCAGTTCATTTTTGTTTCCACAACATTGAACCACTTTAAAGGTTCAGTTGGACAGGGTGCTGGAACATGTTGTCCAGACTGTGCTTTTGTCAAGAATGGCTGGACTAGGTGACCTTTGAGGTCCCTTCCAACCATATGATTCTATGATTTTACCATTAAAAGCTAATTTACAGTAGATAAAAATCAAAATTTGTATTTAAAATTTGTAAAAGTCAGTTGAATTAAACTTGCTCACAGGTAAGAATCCGAATTATCTTGTGTATAACTTGGCATTTTGGAATTTTCTTGCTTTGTTTGTGAAGACTTAAGTGGTGCTTTGGCTCCAATAAGGATTAGACAAACAAGCTAAAAACATCCATTTTTAAAAAAGATTTTTACATAAATTATTTTTGAAGGAAATAAACTTTTCTCTGAGTTATATGCAGCTAAACATAACATCATTATACCAGTGCAAGGGAGATAGAAAATTAATTTGACAAAGCAGGGCTGAAACATTCAAGATCCCTTTACAGTTGAGAGTGAAATGTAAGATTAGGTAATCAAACTGGTAACATAATTTTTATTTCAAAATAATTAGATTTCCACCTGTCTGCAGTCCCAAATAATAAGTGTAAAAGCTTTTCAAGGAATTTGGCTTGATTTTTAGCTTGATTTCAGCCCTCTTAAGAACCGTCTAGCTGGCTTCCTGCTTTAATAGCTGCTCAAAGTTTCTTGAACCTGTGCAGATCTACTGTACAGTTACTGAGCCAGCTTAGCCATTCTCCTTATCCCTGCAGAGGGTACTGCTTGTGGCAAGATGATATAAAAATTGCTTTTACAGCGTGGAGATGAACTGCCCACCATTTAAGATTAAGCCAAACCCCTGTAGTACAGAGATCCCAAAAGAAGCAATGGGAACAGTCCTGCAGCTGTGAGGGAAAAAAGGGAAATGGGAGTTCATCATGAGGGATGAATTCAGGAGTCCACACTCAACTCTGAGGCTGGATTGCTTCACAGTCCTTCACCTGGGATTTACTGGAGGGACATTTCCTGTTTGCACAGCAGCAGCAGCAGCTGCCTGTAGACCAACAACATGGTTCTGGTGCTGATGTCTACGTATTTCCTCAATAAGTAGCTTAAAATATGCCTAATTACTTAAAGCTAATCACAGAGGCTGAGGTGGAAAAAGAGTATATACCCAACCATATATTTACTGTATGTTTCTAATATACATGTAAGAAAAATTCATACTCTGTCATCCACTGTACATGGGATGGAAACATCACTTTTGTAGAAATAAGAGATATGAAATACAATTTATCTCACTGATACTTGTCCTTTTTTTCCAGCATTGGACTTCATGTAGGCACACTAATGTTCCTCCTTTGACTGGTGAATCCAGGCACTGCAAAAACATTAGAACATAAGGATTGTGTCCAAATGCTTTATCAATTTAATTTCTCATGTTGGCTTAGTTTTCATATCTCCAAGTTTCAGTCCTGGTAGTAAAGAATTAGTAATATTGTTGGTGGCATTTGGTGTATTTTTGTGATATTAATCAATAGCTAAAAAGGGTAACTTGAATTACAAAAGCTAGAATATGGTTTTAATGCAAAAGCACCATTCTTAAGTCTCAGCTGGTATCCAGTGAAAAGCAGAAATGCACATAGTGGTGACTGATGTTTCCAAAAGATGTACGCATTAAATATAGTGGATACTAAGAACCTTGGATAAAAGTGAAGTGTCAGCAGGTACTTGCTGTATGTAATTACTTTTGTTTGTACTACTTATTTTCAAACACCTTTTTGACACCACAGAAGTATCTGTGAAAGTTGAATTAGAAATAATTTTAATTATGGACTCTCTGTGTGACTGAATTTGATTTGCTAGTACAAGAGATTGGAATGACAGCCTTTACATCTCTGTATGATTTGTACTTTGTACTCTTGCTTAATAGTCATCTTTCCCTTGCATCTGGTGCACGATCTTGTGAAACTGAGGCTTGTAGTATTTTGTCTGCATTTGGTAGTGGTGCTCACAACAAGAAGGTTTCATATTAAAAACTAATGCCCCTAATTACCTAAGGAAAGGTCAGAGCCTTAAGAACTATTTGTATTGAACTGTCTTTCCACAATACTGTGTCTCATGAGGGATCCTGAAGAATCACAACGCCTTGAATTTACATTTCCATACAGCTGTAGGTAGTACAGTAGCTGGTGAGGCAGATTAAAATGGTTTGCTGCTAACACCATCAAAATATGTTTTCAGTGAAAGTATTGAGTAACTGAATCTGCAATTTGTAGCAATAACCTTATGAGCAAAATGTCACACACTAAATATGTTTTATGTCTCTTCTGCTGTTTGAGAATGTGATCAGCTCTGCAGAGATGCAGCCTACACTTTGGTCTTCTCAGGCTCATCAGTTTAACATTTTCAGCTCTTCCAGAGAAATTGCCTTCAATATCTTTTAAAACACTTTAATTTTCTCACTGTTTCATCAGTCCACTCAATATAAGTTAGCTTTGGGTTCTTCATCACTCAGCATAATGCAAATGCACTTCATGCCATTTTGAAAGAAATCTTCATGGTTGTTTGATTGCATGAAATAAAATCCTTTCCCATCAGACAGTTACAGTAGATCAAAATGAAAATTCAAATGTTGAAAGCTGTTTCCTCAAACAGTGACAAACAGTAGTCATGAGCGAATGAGAGCTCAAACACTTCAGTCGTTCTTAGTTCCACAAATAGGTTTCACTTTTGTTCAAGCTTCCTGTATTTTGTGAGCTTGTATGTGTTCAACAGTGAGCTATGAACAGCAGAAACAGTTACTTTAATTTTTTAATCATGTGGCAAAGCAGTAAAATATCTGCAATGTATTTCATGGACAAAGATTCCAAACTGTCTAACTTATTTCAACAGGCAAGCAGTCCTACAACAGGAACAGCTCACAGGAGTCAGTCACGTTTGTCTGTCTGCCCTTCCACTCAGGATATTTGTAGGTATGTACTGAGAAAAATAACCTCTAATATGGCTGATACTTGTTATTTGTTTTTATAAAATATTATGTAGCTCTTGCTTCTGCTTAACTTTATTCATAATTTACATAGACTTCAGTTTTCTTTTGATCTCTCTGGTTTTGTTTTTGCTTTTTAGTCTTGTATTTTTCTATTAAAATTCATGTTCTCATTTTCATCCCTTTTTTTCTTTTTTTTTTTTTTTTGTGATTTCTCTCTTTCCACCCACCCTTACCATTTCCATCCCTTTCCTTTGCTTACTGCTTTGTCTAGATCTACTACCTTGCATGACTTGTCAGAAGATGAGCTTGAACATGCAACCTCTGTTATGGTGCTGGCCCCTTCTAATAGGGAGTCTGGTAAGAGACACGTAAAACGAAGGTTTAGGCGGAAAAGAGAGACTGGAGACAATGGTGAGCACACAGAAAAGCAAGGAAAGGGGAAAGACTGTAAACTGCATCCTGAGCCTCCGAGATCCAGCTGGAATGCATCTGATTCATCATCATCTTCGGATGAGAGTCAATGGGCTCAGGCTAGGAGGAGAGCCAGAGAAAAGGCCAGAATGGCCAGGAGGGGGAGAAGAAACAATAGATCATGCAGTAACCGGGATGGGTCCTCAAACAATAATGCTGTTGAACTTGTCACCTTGGGGACAATGGGAAAAAAGAAACAAGAGGTATCTGACCCTGAGAATCCTACTTTAAATCACCGCCGAAGGGTTCCAAGGCTTAAGGAATCACAGTCTTCAGCATCGTCTCAGGAAGCAAGGAGTTCCTCAAGAAAATGTGGGAAAAGCAAAGGGAAAAGCTACCACAGAGATCGGCAGCCTGCACCTTTCTTTAGACACAGTAAAGATTTGAAGGACTCCTTTGCAGAGGCAGGCTCTGGCAGTGATGCTCTGGCAGTCCCAGATAATGGAGCACTTGCTGGGGCAGGGCCCACTGTGCCTCATGCTGTTCAGAAGCCTCCAGTGTTGTATGATGACTGGTCTGATGACTTAGAAGTATGCAGGTTAGTCCCTAATAAGAAAGATTTAATATTCCTAAGAGGAATGTCTCACTGTCATGGTCTGAGTGCCCTTCTCTTGACTGCTTTCTGTCACTGTTTCTCAGTAATAAACTGGTAGGCCAGCCACAGGAAATAACACAGAAACCTTTGCAACAGAAAAGTTAGAGTTTCTCAATCTGAAGACATACTTCTCTTACTTAAAACCAGCAGTACTACAAAGGAACCAGAGGTTTTTCTTTGCTCCATTTATCTTCTTGAAGGGGGACCCACTGTGTCCTCTGGTAGAGTCTTGCTGTGTTTTAAATCTGCAGCCAGAGGCAGAGAATGAAGCTAAGTGCAACATAGCTCAATACAATGGGATATGGAGCTTTTCTTCCTTAGGTGATCAGTTCAAATCCAGCTTTGGTCCCTATATGTCATTTTTTATTGACTTATATGAAAGAAATTTATGATCTTGATTCAGTGTCCTCTAGAGTCACCATTACCTCAGGAATCTGATGGATGATGCCTTCAGAATATCCTTTCCAGTGCGGCATAATTTGTATGGGACTTTGGACTGCCAAACACTTCTAGACTGTGAATGTGTAGGGGCTGTTAGTTCAGTACTCATCACAAGGATTGGAGTGATACAAAAAGATGATTGAGCAGAGTAAGCATTAAAATAAATTTTGGGAAAGGAAAAGCAACACCAAGAGTTTTCTTTGGTTCAGAAGTTCAGACTTCTGACAGTCTGATGCCCTTGGTGTGAAGCACGCAACCAGAAAGTGAGCATTTTACTCTGGAAGTGAGAGAAAGCTCACCACTTCTGAGCTAACATCTAAATTTGAGTACACAGCTGGGAGGGCTTGAGTGACTTCATTTAGTGGTAAATGAAAACGCACCATCCCGTAAGTTTAACAGAACTGAAACAAGCATTTCTTTTTTTTTTTCCCCTCACAAAACTTGTGAGCCAGCATTGACTCTCATCTACAAAGTGTAAATCAAGCTTGGTTTCTTCATATGGTAACCCCAAACTTCTCCATTTTCTTTGCTGGGAAGAAATTTGTGTGGAAATGTAAACACAGTCAGGATGAGGAAGTTCATGATGCAGCATCATGCAGTTTCACAGTGTACTTTAACTTCGTAACACACTACAAAGATCCTACTTCTAAAAAGAAAAAAAGGTAACCTGCAGGCATTGTGTTTTTTCACAGCAGAACATATAAGCCATTACTAATACAGCCATGCACTCCTTGTTATACTTACCAAGAAAAAATATGCATTTCCATTGTCTGGCCATTGTCTGTCATGATAATTTAAGATTCTTCAGAGTATAGTCCAGCTGTGTTTGTACATGAGCTTGTACATCAGGACCAGATTCCTGGCTTGGGTCCTCTTCTGGAAATGCAAAGAAGCAGCAACAGTGGTAACCATATTAGTTGAAATATATATACAGCATATGATGGAGAAGTGTGCACAGGTAACTACTTCAACATCTTCAGAGTTGTCTTAAATTTTTGAACCACCAAGCCTGTATGTATTGAAGATCCAGTGTACTACACACAGTACATACATAACAGGTCATTTAATAATTAGTAAGATATAAGCTACCCAAAACCTGCAAAAAATATTTCAGCATGGGTCTTTAGATGAACTTAACTATACAGTGTCAAAATACAGATATATGTATTTATAGATATAAATTAAAGTTTTGCAATTGTCTCATGTAGATTGATTCTAACTGTTGCCCATCACCAAAATCAGACTTTGCTTTCAGATGAAAAGTGGACTTGTCTTTTATCTGTCTTCTCAAGCCATTGAATTATATTATAATTATTCAGGCACTGTTTGTAAGACTTGGAGCTTGTTTCAAGGATGGAGACCTCTTGGATGTGCATGCAAACTTTTCAGCCAGACATGTTTAGTTGAGGAAAGTTGAAAGCTTTTGACAGGTATGTGCCCCTAGGCTCACTATCAGTGAAGATGCTCTTTGAACAATCAGTGTTAAATTCAATACGGTTGTTAATGAGACCTGTTGTGCAAAATTTCTCGAGAGAGTCATAACTGCATTTTTCTTCATGGCAGGGATAATGCTATTTTTTGTTGTTATCATTATTAGGTGTATCATAGTGACAAAAATATACCTAGGAAAAACAGTGCAAAATCAAAAGCACGTCAATTTTTCATAGCTGATAGGTTGTCTCAATCAGTTTGCAGACAGCTGAAGAAAAAGGGACATGGGTTTACTACCAATTGAGTATAGGCTGTAGTTTTTGTTTTTCAGAACAGGTCCATGCATTTAATTCATTCATGATCTGTGGTTTTCTTTCAGATTCACAATCTTGCCTTTGAAACAAACAAACAAACAAATAATTACATGTCAATCCAGTTGTGCACATACACACCATTTTTCTGCATGCAAAACAGAAAAAGGATGGGGAGGGTTGTGATGTTTATTTTAAGACTGGATTAGCATAGCTGATTGTGATGTGGAAAATTTGTTTTCCTGAGGTGTTTCTTCAAGCCTTTCATCCTAGCTATTCATATCTTCTAGTTGATATGACAAAACTGGCTGAGAGGAATGGCCCTCACCTAAATGGGATTGTGTGGAAATAGCAGAGGAACAGGGATCTTAAACATTTCTTGATGCCTGTTATTTTGTCTTTAAGTTTTTGGGGAGGCAATTTTTTTTCTTTTATTTCCTCATGAATTGCTGGCAGGGGGACACTACTGTAAACAGTTTCTTCAGTCTGCATTGGGCGGCATGAGCAGGAATGTGGCAGGACACACCCAATTCCAGCATATATAGTACCATGGCGCAATATATTCTTCAGCTAGTCTAATGCAAGCCTCTTAGTCACTTCAAGTGAAGCATTTGCCCTTCTACTGTCACGGTTTTTTTGTTTTCAAAATGGTGTAATGATGTCATGGCATCAATGCTGATCTTTACAATCTATTCCCTGAACAATTGCTTTCTTCTGGACTCTGTTAGAAGGCAAGGTTTCTGCTTCTGAGGTTAGGGACAACATAAGTTTTGCCCATGCTGAGTTGTTTGGGCACATAATTTTATTTTAATTTTATTTAATTTAATTTTATTTTATTTTTAAGATTCACAGGCTAGGCTTTCTAAATCATACAGTTGGATCCCCCTTTTGTAAGTTGCCCTGTGTCTGAGATTTTCTTCATATATACTTTATCCTGGAATTTGCCATGTGGCTTGAGGCACAGCCTCAGAAATAGCTTTCTTTGGTCTGCATGTGGATAATCTCCCTGAAGGGAACAGCTGTGTGTGGGACATGATAAAGTGAATGGATTGTGAGGATTTAGTCCCATAGGTTTTCACATCGGAACTACTAAGGACAGAAAACTGATTAGTTGATATTACCACTAGTGCATCATAAGTGCTCTATGTATTGACTCTGAAATAATCTTAGAGTATTTTTGTTATTAATGATGGGAGAGTTGAAAGATATTTTCTGTTTGACTAGCTGGGCTTTTGGTGTAAAATCATTTCATAGTGCTGATTCAATTACTTCAGCAAAACCACATGCACTTAAATAAGGTAGAGTTTCTCACATTGAAAAAAATGCTTATTGAAAGTTGAATTTTGATTCTGTTGAACTCTCTGAATGCCTGCTCATGTAGGCAGGTAATAGCAGGCCCTCATTTGAGAAGTAAATAGAATATGGCGTGCCAGAAGACAGGTAGTTTTGAAAAGCTAGTGTTTAATTTAAAGGCCACTATAAACTTCAGAAAAGACTAATATGGGCATTTCTGTGTGTTAACACGATCATAGATGGGAAGAAATAGTGTATATTGCACGTGACAAGAGGAAATATGATTATGTATTTTCTTTCTGGGAAATCAAGCATTGCAACAGGGGTATTTTTTCATATTATTTAGTAGGACCTGCAAAAAAAATAGTATCTTGCATGAAAATACTTACATTCTGAAATTTTAACATAGAGGAATGTCCACACAATCAACAGATAGAAAACTGCTTGGGAAGAAACAAGTCCTTGAGGAAAAAAAAAAAGAGAAAGTCGAACAGAAGATGGCTATAGAGGTTTAAATTCTACCATTGAAATTAAACACTCATTTTAGATACTTAAACCATGATGTTGGATCTAGTGAATAAACTGTAGTGCAGAATATGTAGACTTAACATCCAGAGCCCTCTAAAATCACCCTAAACTGGAAGATGCTCTACTTCCAGTCTGCAGTGTTTGTCTGAAGAGGGGTTTTGACCTGTTTCTCCCTGGGATGGTAGTGTGCACCTTGTGGTGACACATTCATGAGGAGCTCAGTCTCTGAATCTTGTCCTGCATATTGACTCCTCATCCCTTCCTTCAAAAGAACTGTGACTGCTGCTTACTTTCCCTTTCAGAGCCTTATTTTTACAAGGTGACTTCTTGATATGAATCTCCTCCTTTTTAAGAGGTCTCCTCTGTATGATGGTCTGGTGGTTCATCACTCTTTGAAGCAGCATGAAATTCTGGTCAATTCTATTCTCCACCTGATGGTTCTAAGCCCCTTCTGTTACCTCTTCAGCCATCTGGTTATACAGTCTCTTTTGAAAGCTCTCCATGATTCACAAGGATGCAAGGAGAGCCAAAGCAAGGCAAGCATGTCTGTGTTGTGATTAGACTCACTTATCTGGGGGACAACTGAGTCCTGGCTTCTGCTTCTTTCTCTCAAAACCTATTACCATTTTTAATGCAAATGGATGAAATGGCACAGCTTCCTGCTAGAAAGCTAGGGTGAGAGGAGACCCTTGGTTTTAAGGGTCCCATCACTAAATACTTAAAGCTTGCATATTTTCTATATGGCGTTTAGTTCCTTAAAGCTTTGACTCTTTCACTAGGTGGGTGGGAGGAAATCTAAATCCTATTTTAAGATGCAGTTCCTAGTTCTTTGAAATTGTTCAGTGCAGGTAATTTTGTCAGACACATATCTTGAGTGGCACTGACAGCACATCTGAGGCAGCAATTACTTGTAACTCTTCTGATAGTTAGATGTCCTATTTATTATGTATAATAGAAGATTAATAGGAGGACAAGAAATGTTGACAAAATAAAGTATTCAGCGTGCTTTTGTTAATGTTGTTTGCTCTTGGGTCTCATACAAATTCTGATCACTTTTGCAGAAATGAAGAGAAAGCTTTACCTGGGTCATTATGAAATTCCACTAGTGTGGTGCAACATTTTGAAAATGTGTTTTCCTCTAGTCAGATAGAGACAGCTGACCATATAGCATAAAGGAAGGGCAGGAGTGACAGGGAAGAGGGATACAAATTGATTACATTTGGTATGGAGAATTAATGTGCTTCATTCACACTGTGTTTAAATAGAGAGTAAGACCAATTTGTCATTCAGATTACTTTGTGATTTAAAAGTGGAAAGAATGGAAATGAGATTTAAAAAAAAAAAAAAAAGCCTGTAAAAATGAAAGCAAGAGAAACATGGGACACTTTAGCCTATTGCATTAAATTCAGTGAATTTAACTTTTTTCCCCAAGTGATAAATTATGCATGAGCGGAATTTGATATTTTTGTGGATTCTATTTATGAATGACAATTACTTGTGTGAGTTTTTCATTAAGATGTTTGCTTTAATTTTAGGTTCTAACTATTTCAAAGCACCTCAAGCACTTTATAAATTGACAAAAGAGAAAATGACCCTTTTTGGACAGGAAAATAGTTTTCCTAAGAAAAAATCAGACAGCAGTGACAGCAGTTTTGTGCATCCCTTTGCAGTCTTGTGGAATTGGTTCCTTTTGGTCCAATTAAGATAACCTCGGATCTCGTGGTATTTCATGCTAGAAGCTAATAATCCTCACAACCAAAAATCAAATCCAGGGATTCACTTGCTCCAACATTTTCCAGCTCTGCTGTTTCTTTCTGATTCAGCTCCCTTTAGCAATAGTGAGATATAGTAATGAGATGTACCCACTGAACAGGGGAAGAATTTTTCTTTGCATAATCATGTGTGCTTTCCAGTGAAGGGCAAGATTTAACTGCCTTTGCAATAATTTGTCACTAAAAAAAATATTTCTGGAATAGGCATTATCTTCCTTGAGCATATTTATATGGAGAAAATATTTTCCTCTTTTATTAGGGAGACCTGTTAAAAGTTCAAAAGCATTTCTCTTTTGCTGGTGTACTTCTATCCTCAGGAAAGTGACAGTATGGGTATTGGGCATCTGCATTAATTTATTTCACACTGCCTAGAAATTGCATCACAATTGGTGTAAAAATGCAACATTCATAAGGCTGCAGCCCCTCCTAATTTTGTAAATAAATGGACCTTCATTAGTGCTTTTTTTCAGATAAAGAGCCTGTTTTTGAAGCACATCTGATCACCACTGCTTTTACCGTAGTCTAGACTATGCTGAGGAGTGGTCTCAGGGTTTTCCAACTTTATTCCCTTTGAGTGAAAGTAAACTGCAAGGTGTATTCCTGGTCCAACCTAAAATCAGTACCAAATCAAAGCAACCCCGACCAAGATGTGTCAAGGGTAGATACTCCAGTTTCTAAGCACTAGCTGATTTTTTTCAACAGATATGCTATATTTGCTATACTTTCACTGCTATGCTTGTTAGCATGGATGTAGCTGTACAGTACCCAGGAATATTAGAGAATAGTTTTTACAGAATTACAATAATTTATAGCCTTTAAGCATTATTGTACATCATTATCAGTATGCCCATGCCACGATATGCACTTCTGTTTTTTAAAGCCACAGAGCCTCAGACTGTACATTTGTTAACGAGGGTAAAATTTGATGTGTTGTATTTTTAAGCAAGTCTATAAAAGCTCTCTGTGTTACTTTACCATAGCTAAACCCCTTGTTTATATGTAATGGCCAAAAATCCTTCAAAATTTTATCAGGTATTCAGATGCAGTGCCAATTGCAAATACGGAATCCACAGAAAGAATTCTGGTGATGCAGAATTACTGCAAACACTTCGCCCAGGGCTGCTGCTAGTGCCAAGGCTCCTAATGTGTCTTGAAGCAGAAGCAGGGACATGCTGATTGATTCTTATCCTTAATCACTTTCCTTTGACAGTAGTCATCTATGGAAATCAGCCATACAGATACTGTGGTAGAGGAGCACTTGCCAGCTGGGTAGGTGTAGACCACTAAGTCTCACGGTGCACACAGGACTCCTGCAGAATAAGTGTGTTTTCTACTTCACTACGGAGGCACAGAGATCAGTCTGTTTTCTTCATTACCAAAGAGTCAGGTGAATTAATGAAAGACAGGTTAGGGAAACAGCTGTTTTTCCAATGAGGTTAGAGATTATTCTCTTCAATGAGAGTAGAACTGTTAACTGCATGTGAAGAAAAACCTACAAATCTGTTGGAATTTACCTGTATCTCTTTGAGCAAGCAGCTTAGATGATAACAACCTAGATTGCAATTTTGGTTGCTATGATTTTGCCATAATAAATCCCTGTTGGGAAAATCTGGAAGTTTAACCTGCAAACTCCTTGTTTCATATGGATTTTAGTTGACCTTTTATACTGACATTATTTAAGAAATGTTTGTATGGAAAAAAAAAAAGCTTAATTTGATCAGAAGTGAAGGATGAAGGACAGTCATCCAAGACAGCTCTTGCTTTTTTTCCTGAAAATAAGCCAAAATCCAATGACCTACAACTTGTGTGTGTGTGGCTAGCCGTCGCGAACGACGATGCTTTTTTATGCCTGCGCGAATGGATTTATTACGTGGAGCTCAGCGTGCGCGGAACTGGCCCCACCCCCTTTAGCCCTGGGACGCCCTACAACTTGTAGACTTGTTTCATACTTCCCTTTCTGCTTTCTGTCTTTTGCAATGAACAGGGAAACAAGGAAAAACAGTTCATAGTCACAGAATTAAAGACAATATGACAATATCACATTCTGAAGCTGCCTCACTTCTGAGCTGCATCTCATTGTTTTAATCACATAAGAAATTCCTTTTGTTTATATATGTGTGGTGACAGTACACCATTCAGTGAAGGAGATGCTGTACCTTAGACTATTGGCAACTTTACTTACAAATTTGCATAGTCATTAGGCTACAAAGTTTAATATGTCACATACAATTTCTCAATCAAGCGTTGTATGACTGAGAAAAAACTGAGTTTTTCAGCGTCATTTTAGTGTGCTTTAAATTCAGTTAAATTTTGAACAAAAAAATACTGAAAAAAAATTCTAAAATGTCCACAGTAAAGTACTTTAACTTTCCATGTTTAAATACATTGTTCTCTAAAAATTTTCTGAACTGAAGTATTTGAACTATTGTGTTTCTGTTTGAGGTGTTGTTCTCTTTTTTTTTTGTTTGTTTGTTTGTTTGTTTTGTAGGGAACATACAAGAGCTTAGCAACAGTTTTTTATATGAATTAGCAAAATGTGTTTTCAGTTTTAGCATTTTTTATTTTTTTTCCTGAATAATATTTTTCTTAATTTGTTGCAATATATGTGTTTAAGGATATCTTTAAGGATAACATCCCTTAAAGAATTTTTGCGGATTTTTAAAATCTGATATATGCATTAATTTCTGTTTATGACATCTGTGTGCTGAACATTGTAGAGACAATTCTGTGCTAGAAAAATATGTGCTGAGTAATTAAAATACTGGCATGTAAAGCAAAAACTTAAGGACGAGAGCACTGTTAGAGTATTTCATGAAGATTCACAGTGATGTTTATTTAAAGAAACATAGCTATTCTGTGATCTCAGTGTATAGGGATATGTCTGTAGCTGTGTATTATACACATACACACACAAAATTGTGTATATCTAAGTCAGAAAATCAACTAATGGCTTATATATCCTGTGTTGTCTGGTGTGCTCATCTTTTCCCCTGGAAAAGCAAGGTCCTGTTCATAGAGAGGAATCTTTAAAGTATTAAGCTGTCAAATCGTAAAAAAATATAAATTATGCAGGCTCAATTTCTGAGTATAAAAGACTTTTAAATAAAAGGTGAAATAGCTGATTTCCTTTCCCTCCATTTCCATAGTCAAAAGTATTGGTCTATAATTAAGGCTATTTATGCACTAATGGACTAGAAAGTTGAGACAAGCTAAGTATGCAAAGTCTGTATGTGTGTCTGAGCAGCTTAAACTGCAGCTATTAACCATGATCAATGCTGTACTACAACTTGTAAATAAATCAGTATGGATTTAGCAAATTATATATCTTTTCTTTATTGTAGAGAGTGTTTGGGTTTTTTTCCATTCAACTATTTTCGAAAGTATGTAAGCAAATTTCGCTCTCAGGATAAGTTCAGCCCTGTAAATAGTAAGTGATGCATAAAAGTTTCAAATAGTTGTGATCATTTGACAGTTGGAAGCCAGAATGGAAGTTCTCTGCCTCCGACTTGGTTTAGATATGCTTCAGGTAAGTCTGTACTTTGTATCCCTACCTCCATTCTGTTTGCACAAAAAATTTCTCAAAGCCACTATTTACAATTTATTTTCTATAATTTGTGTTAATTACAATGTTACATTATAGATGAATACAGCAAAGGACAAAGATGCACAAAACTGTGATTTGGTACTAATGGCTGAGAAAGATAGTGCAAGTTATCTGGTCCAAGTCTTTAAGACATGTTTCAGCATTTAGTTTGTTACTGTAGCTGTCAGAAACCCAAATATCTTTAGATTATCATTCTGAGTTAAGGTAGCACAAATTTAAGTTAATTTCTTCTGGTTAAACAAATAATAAAAAACTAAATTGCACCAAAGAGACCAGAGAGCATTCAAGCTAATGAAAGCCATGACTTCGGTAATTTTCTTTGCATTTTAATTCCTATTGAAGTTTTGTTTAAGTCTTATTACATATTTTATGGTTATAAAACTAGAAAAGGCCATTAGATTTTATTTAGTTTGAACTTCTCTATAATATATTATATATAATAATATATTATAATGTAAGTTCTTAGTGTCACCTTGTTATTTATACATTTGGCTTTTAACTTCTGTCCAAGGAAAGCACAAATGGAATGTATAATGCATATGGTGTTTTTCTGTAGAAGTATTTCAACTAAAAATTACTTCTAT
>VXBX01005676.1:88651-132363 GCA_013400415.1 Scytalopus superciliaris
TTTAGCTCTGAAAATGATTTTAAACAATCTTGGCAGTAGTAGAAATAAAGGCTTTTGGGTACATAGCTTAGTTTACTTGTCTAATTTCTAAATAGTTTAAATGCCAAGGCTGTAAAATAAATTGTGTATAGCTTGAATTTAAATGAACAAAGAATACTGGTTTTCCTTTGGGGAATAGCTTTAATTTTAAAAAGAAAATTATGTTTTTCAGGTAACTCTCTTATGGGAATGCATTTGTTAGAAAAATAACTATTAAGTGTTTTGAAAAATTAGTTCCATTTAAGCTAGAGGCTCAATAAGAAATCACCATATAGGCAGCTTCCATTTAAGAACTAAGCTAATGCTACACCTCGCTTGGCTGGATTAGTAAAGACAAGACTGCAAACCGAATTCTTGTAAAATCTGTCTCAAAAAGTGAGTGTGTGCAAGAAGGAAGTTGTGGGTATTTTTCTTCTCTCTTCCACTGCCATGGGCATGAAATCCTTTACAAGCATCACTGTAGACACTGAAACCTGGCTTTTGTGGTCCAGGTTTCCAGAGCTTCAGTTATTTGTTGGATTTTTTTCTTCTCTTTATTTCTATATATCCATCAAAGCAGCTTTGTTCTGCTTTCCTGTTATCATAGATTTGTTTTCTTATGGCTCTGGGCTACACCATGAAAGAATAGTGAAGCTCCCAGTTTTGAACCATAGGTCTTTCATGTAGACATTGGAATTTCCTCCTCCCCTGCTTGTAGGCAGCCTCAGAGCTGTGCAGTATCCAGTCTTTCCCAGTAGGTCTTTGCCAGGCTGCCTCCTGACATACACCAGGAGCTCCTGTGCTAGGAAGATCACCCGTCTTCCCTAAGCTGACCGTGTGAAGGCAATCTCATCACAGGGCTCTTCTACCCCTTTTTCTTACCCCAGGAGCAGTGCAGTCACATTTTTCTGTGTTAAAAGGGTGTGTTATTCCTCAGACATGTTCAAACACCCCTGTATGTATGTTCTCTGAGGGTGCCATTCCTAAGTACTGTTTCTAAGGTCTAAGTTTCATTGGTGTGATACCAGGATCTGTGTTGTTACTGCTACTTCTCTATTTTGAAGGAACTTGGGCTTCAGCTTTTTTGTTTTGTGGGGGGGTTTTTTGTCTCTTGCATGCCACTTTGACACTTCAGACACTCACTAGGGTTTGGGTGCTTGGGCGCTTTGTTGTGTTTTTCTGGGTTGAGGATGGGAGGGAGTTACTTTTTGTTGAGGTGAACCTCCTTAACGTCAGGTGTTCAGTTAAGCTTTCTGCTCACCGTAGAACCTTCTCTGCCTTCACAGAGATGCTTACAATAAAACTGTCATTAGTTTTGATGGGCAGATGTTTTCCTGATATGATCAGGTGACTGTTCGGAAAGAGAGCAAAATGAGCAGGACATTTGGACATCTGTCACAGAAGAAACTAATCAGATTGTGATGTTAGAACACTGATCACTGTATGCAACATGAATACCACAACATGAAAAGCTCTGTATCCCATCATAAGGTAAAACAGTTCTGGGACCAGCCTCTATCTTAAGGTCTGCTTACAGCTGTAGTTTTTGTTTTCCCAAATAATACAGCTGTCTGCTTCAAAGGGACAGTGAAGAATGAAATGACCATGACTCTTTAACACCTGCTTCCTAAAAAGTGTGTGCATGTGTGTATACACTGTGCCATAAGCAAGACCCCAGAGTAATCAAAACTGCTCTCTGATTCTTTTAACTGTGTAACTCCAAAGAGGTATCCTAGAAAATTTTTGTGTTTCTCATGCTGGGTATTTCCAGCTTGGATAAGGTTTCTCTGCCTTTGAGGATTTTACTGGCATTACTTACAGACCAAGAACTATTCTGCTCTTAGAGTTCTGGTATTTGTCATAAAGGTTTTCTTGTGCATAAAAGGGAAAACCAGTGTTGTTTCTATTGATTCGCCTTCAGACCACGTAGCAATTTTGAAGAGAAATAACTAAGTGAAGAGAAATTACTAAATGGCAGAAAGGAACAAGGAATATGTTTCTGGGCCTCAATCTGAAAGGTCGTATACCTGGCATCTTTTGAATGTCAAGTCTGAAGATGAGAAAGCAGTGCAAATAAACCAGTGCCTTTGCATTGCCGGTTGGCAAGTTCCCTCACTCACTCTTGCTGTCCTTCCTGTCAGGATCTGTCACTGTGAGGGAGATGATGAAAGTCCCCTCATCACGCCATGTCGCTGCACAGGGACCCTGCGCTTTGTTCATCAGGCCTGCCTACACCAGTGGATTAAGAGCTCAGACACGCGCTGCTGTGAACTCTGCAAGTACGACTTTATAATGGAGACCAAGCTCAAACCTCTTCGGAAGGTATGGTGCTTTTGAATTTAATTATTCTCAGGTGTCAGAAGTCCAGAATGGCTGTGTGAAGTACCACCAGCAAAATTAAAGGAACATCTGTCTTTCAAAAATGGCTTTGTTTTTGCTGCTGTTAATCAATCCCAGTGATTTTATTCTTACATTTAAGTTAATTAATTTGCAGCATCAGAGGATTTGACTAAAGACTCTCTTCATCACACATACAGTATAAACGCACAAATAAGGGTATTTTGTTTTAGAAGTTTTATCTTCAGCTTTTTGTTTTTGACTCATCTGCCTATTTTTAAGCCAGAAAGAAATCCTATCACATTTTGCTCCTGAGTAACACAGGCCTGCTCGCACAGTATTTTTAACATTGAGTCCATAACTTCTGGTTGAGAACGATGCTTATACGAATGTGGAAACAGAAATTATGAAGTAAACAGTCATTTTAGCTGCACCTGTTGTAACTGTTACACTCATGTGCAAATTAGTCTCTCATACATTAAAATTAGTTAACGGAATCTAAAATACAGGGTGACCTTGTGTCCTGAATTTCAAATGTTTGTTATCTGCACTCATTTGGTTTCTAGGATAAATCAACATAATGCTACACAGGCTGGCAGTATAGAGAAGGTAAAGAGTTTGTTAAACATATGTGGGTTCTCTTTTTTTTGGAGTGGATCATTTCTCTTCTAATTTTTCCTTTAAAATTCTCTCATCCTGAGGCTTTGTTGCAACTTTGAAGTCGAGTCAATCTAGAACAGGGCAAGTTTTGATTTAAAATAGATTTCAGTGTGAGAGCCCTTGAAAAACACATAGAAACTATTACTTATGACTCGGCTATGCATACATAGTAGTGTTTTAATGGCAAAAGACATTTTGGTTTTGCCAGCCTTGCACAGGTAGCAGCAGTTCAGAGGAATGAGAGCAAATAGAATTTCTTCACATTTCCTGTCCAGAAAAATTTTCTAGTAAGTCCCTGATTACAAGCCACTTCTGAAGAGACAATTGGACGAACAAAACTTGTGATAGGAGAAGACACTGTTCTCAAATACCAGGTAGATCTGGCCAGGGAGGCTGGAAATAAAAACAGATGTAAATAGATAAAAAGATGGCTACAAAACTTAATTATATTGACTTAGGTTTTAATTGAAGATAAATTTTAACTACTGTGATAGGAAGGAGATAATTAATTAAAAACCCTGCCTGTTACATATCTTTGGGGGATTTTTTCTGCATATATGCTTGTATTTTCAACTCAGCTTGCTTTAACCTTTCATCTAACAAGTACTCTCAAAGCAGCTACTTTCTACAAGACAATACACAGATAGCAGTATTTTTAACAAAAGCCTTTTCCAGGTTATGTTAGATAATACAGCATCTTTTAAAAAAATAAACAAAACTTACAGAAACCAAGGACAAAAGAAATGAAAAGTGTGCATAACTCAATATCACAAGCAAACACTTTCAATGCTCTGTGTGTGGTCATTGCCACCTCCCCCTCCCTTTTATTTTAATTGAAAGAAACTAATGGAGTACAGGCAGGTTTAGAGTGGTAGTGTAATTCCTGCAAGTCTGTAATTCCTTAATTGAATGATTGCCACCTTATTCAGCTTATCATTGGTTCTCAGGTATGCTTTAGATTTCTGACATAGAAAGATTAGCCTGTTCTTTCAGGCAGGATATTTTTGTTTCTGCTCAAAGCAGTGCTCAAATGTAGTTTATCTGTCTGGCAGTGTATGCTGGCAACATTCCTCCCTTCAAATGCAGTGCTAACAAATATTTGTCTGTGTAGTATGCACTCAACATCTAATTATAGATCCTTTCTTATAAGTCACACCCATTTCAGACACCAAAACCAAAATTTCCAAACATTTCTAAGTTAAAATTACTTATCCTTTGGCATTTATAAAATTCAACTGTGACACCTTTCATGTGTTGTTTCGTATGTTAAACTAAACATATCATCCCTATTAAGTGTGTACACTATCATCACCATCATTCAAAAATTTGTGAAACACTGAAGAGTTTATGAGAAGCTTTTTTGTAAATCAAGAATTTTGACAGCTGTAGCAAAGGCAAGGCAAGGGAGGAGTGATCGTGAGACCTGCCATGTGAGTAGAGCTGTCTGTTAACTTTCCACCCAAACATCTTTTATAAAAATCACTGAAAGTGCTTTTTTTGGTCAAAACCTATATATTTTGCAGAAGTGGAAAGTTCCAATGAAACACTGTCAAATTTCTTGGAAGCTTTTCTGAAGCCCAAAACCTCAGCTGTGGGATGTTCCCTGGGATTCTGTGTTTTCAGAAGGTTGGCACAACGGGTGGCTACCAGAGACCAAAGTGCTATGGGACAGACACCTCTTAACAGCAAAGCTCTCCACAATCCAGTCTCCTTGATGCAGGATCTGAAAAGCACTACAGCCTCTAAGGTTTCCAGAACTTGAGAGCTTTGAATTTTGCAAAGGCATGACTCTGTACTAGACCTCAAGAGCCTTCAGTCTCCAGCACTAAGTCTGGCCTGGCAACAGCAAATCAAAATTTCCAAATGCCTGGAATTCTTTGGTCATAATGGCAAGGACATTATGAGAAGCTATATCTGAAAACAGTGCAGTTCTTGTCAACTTTGTTGTATGCCAAGTGGAAACAGCCAAATTGACCCCTAAAAGTTACTGATTTTGCTAGTAAGCTTTGAGGAATTCTGAAAACAGATTTCATTTCAATGTTTCCTAAAAAATCCCCATATTTTGTTCCAAGAGAAGAGTACCTATTCAATTCCATAAGAAACTCAGTTATTAAAAAATAAAAATAAAATTATTTTCCCTGAAGTGAAAGTTTCTGACCAGCTCCAGATGATGCCGTTTCCATGGCCATTAGACCTCCATTTGAAGTGACATTCTAAAAGTCTAAGGGTCTCATCTTTCAACCAGGTCTGATTTTTTTCATTTTTAATCTCTCATTACTCATGGTATGAGATTCTAAAGTTTGGTTCTTGACTGTGCATTGTTTCATTATGACAAATTTTATTGTAATACCTTCATAACTTCCCTACTGGTGGTCTCCTGAAGGGAAAAAATTACAGACAACCAGACTTATTTACAGGTGTCCATACTTTTGCTTTTTGTGGTATCACAAAAGCATGATTTAAATATAAGACAAATTATTTGTTTCAATTGTGAATTACCCTCTTTATTTATGCCTCAGCCTTTCAGGCACTCTTAATGTTGCAGAACAGATTTTTTATCAAATTCTAAGGTTTTATAGTACAATCATTTTGGAATGTCATGTCATACAGCTGTTAGCACCCATAAGTGACAATGTGGAGCATACTAATTTAATGTAAATTAACATAATCACTATTAAATCAATAAGCTTGTGTCAATGTGCAACAGGTATTTAATTAGAGAATCCCTGAAAACACCAGACATCAAATAAAACTTAGTTTAAGAGTCTTTGCATTAAAATAATCCTATTAAGCATTGATCAAGAGGCATTGCAAGTATATTTGAGTAGGTCTAATGACGCAGTTCAATATAAATTTAGAGATTAAATATTAAGCATTGTTTGGTGTGTCTGGTTTATTTCTCATGGTCTCTATTACATCTATCTATGGTTCTCAATAATATAGTTGTGTTTGTAGCTTTACCTCTCAGCATCTGAAATCCATAGTGCAGAATTTATCATGGAAGGAATTAGAAAGTGGCAAGAAGCTTGTGTGAGTTCCTTATTGAACTCTCTCATGTAATAGCTTCACCTTGAGAAAATCACTGCTTCTTTAAAAGGATGCAATCCTGTTAAATTAGCACCTGCATTTCATATGTCTTGCATTTGGTTTAAAGCATAGTAGAAGCAGGAATTGAATGGAAATACTGTGAGTATGAAATGGATTAAAGTGTCAAAAGGAGCTTAAAATGCAGAAATGTCTTCGAATGGAGATTTCTCAACTCACTGTACTTCAAAATACTTCTCATATTTAAATTTTTCTATCTCTTTGAGACGTCTGGTATCTGATGAAATGTTTTGCTTTGATGCATTATCCCAACAGATTATTCTGTGGTGTTGGAGATACGCGTTTTCTCTCCCAATTTTAATTTTGAAATGATTGACAAATAATGTCTTATTTATGTGAGGCATAAGCAATACTGCACATTATTACCATGTTGTTGGTCTTGGTCATTAAGGAAGACCAAGTCAATTTTTTGTTTAGGGAAGCATTATGTACCGGTTGAGATCAATTTTCATTCTGATACAGAGGGCACCTGAATTCATTCCTTTTAAAAACAGAGGAGTGGGAGTGTGCTTTTAGAACAGTGACACGTTTCTTTGGGGGGATTTTTTCTGTAAAAAGCAAAACCAAATGCTTGGCACTTGATCTTATTTATTTTGACCATGTACATATATCTTCTAAATGTTTACTCCTTTTGTATTCTGTATTTGCCTATACTGAAAATGTGATACAAGATCCCTCTCTTGAGTTTTACACCTTGAACTCTGGAATTTCTTGTGTATCTAGCTACTGGCATTAGAGAAGGACAGAATGTTTTCTGTCTGCTTAGTATCATTTTATTGTAATAAGAGTGATAAAATATCCATGCCAGCTTTAACTCCCGTACAAGATTCCAAGATTTATGTACCCTTTGAAGATATGTATTTCATGACTGACCAGAACTTGGTAGTTAGGTCCTGGAGAGAAGGAACAGGCTAGCTCAAATTTCCATACAAAGTAAAAGTCAGTTCAAGTATATCAGTGCCCCTTTGTGGTTGGATTAGTGATTAATGAGTTAAATCAGTTTGGGGAAGACTTCAACTATTTTATATGATGCTGATTTAACTACTGGATCAAAAGCAAATATTTAGTAGGTTAAAGATGCTCTGTTTGTTACAAGGCTATTGGCTGAGCAGGAGCTGTGTAACCAATTCAAATGTAGGGTTTGAGCCAACAGGCAACTTGTGGGTAATGCCCAGCTGTAAGGCAGAGATTCAGCAATTCTGCAGGCTCCTTAAAAAATGTGAATGGTCTATGAAAGCAACATAAGAAAATCAGAATGCTGCTTTGAGCTATGGTAGACAAAAGGAATGTCTAAAGTAAATCTTTAAGTCCCATTTCAGTGCCAGACTTTGTGTATCATTAGAGTTACATTTGCTTCTGCTCCCCCCTATTGGAGTTACTGCAAGTTTGAGCTGGCTCTCTGCCAAAACCCAAACCTCACAGAGAAGAGTCCCCACTCCCTCTCCCGAAATGGCAAAAAGTAACCAGAGGAAATTGTAAATATATATATGTACACACATATATTACATATATTACATTTATAGAAGTTAAATACTATGTACAAAGCCACAGGGACCCCCAAACAACCCCGATAGGGGACAAGGGAAAGTGAAAAGGGGAAAGGAAGACAAAAAGGGAAAAGACAAACAAATACACACAATCTAAACTTAGGAATTAATAAATAATGAACACAATAGTAAACTCACTCCTTTCCTTAGGAAAAGCAGATTCTTAACCTCCACCGCTGGCCCAGACAAACAGCCCTCGGAGCAGGCCTTGCTCAATGCAGATAAGCAAGACCTAAACACGGAGGTCTGTCACCGAGCTAACCCAAGAAGGAAAAGAGAGAAAGAACACCTCCTCCTTGAGTTTTATACACTTGATTACATAAAGACATAGGATGGAATACTTCCTATGTTTTGACCCCGGTTACCAAGGAAGGCCTACAAAAAACAACCCATCACACTGCTTCATAGGGTGCCTTTTTTTACAAAACACTTGTCACCTGCACTACTCTAAATTCAGTTGTTAGAACTCTTACCTAATGTGTGAGACAGATTCAACTCCCTTCTCTGTGCTCAACCTAGTCCTATAAAAGAGTAAATCTTAAAAAAATATGACTGGAGGAATTAATTCATAATGAGATGCTTTGTGGATAAGTCTTTACAAAATCTGGTAGCATGCATGAAAAATTCAGTGATGGTAAAATATGTTTAGAGTGTTGTTTTATTTTTGGTTCAATGGTGGCTTGGTGATTCGTATTTACATTCCTTATTTAAGAGTATGGTTATTACTGCCAAAAGTGATATAGCCTGCAGAGAAATTTTTGTGTCATGCTGCTATGTAATCAAATGTGGTCATCATTAGGAACTACTCCTCCTGACAGAGCAGACTCTCTGAGCCAGAAGTGACCTGCAGAGTCTCCCAGGAAAAACAAACCAGAACAGAACAAAACAAAACTAAACAAAACAAACCAAAACAACAAGAAAAAACAAACAAACAAAAAACTGACCAACCAAAAAAAAAAAAAAAAAAAAAAAAAAAAAAAAAAAAAAAACAAAAAAAAAAAAAAAAAAAAAAAAAAAAAAAAAACAAAAAAAAAAAAAAAAAAAAAAAAAGAAAAGAAAAACAACAAAAACCAAAAAACCAAACCAAAATGTGAGCAGTCATTACCATATCACTTGCTGTTTGATTCTTATTGCCCTGTGTTCTGATGTATGAACCACCTGGCTTTTTCATCAGTTTTCTAATAAGGCTTATGATAAGAAGTGATAGCAAATATTTCATAGGTCTGATATCACTGATTTGCTGTGGGATTGATTCCCTTTTAACCCAATTTGTTGAATACTTTGCACTCCTTAATATACAAGAAGATCCTACATTTCCTTTTGATTTCTGATGCAGCTACACCTGCTCCAGTGTCATCTTTTTTCCAGTAAACTGTCTCAAAACATTGGTAGCCTCAAATAATTTCTTGCAATATGTGGGGTCAGACAAATCACCAGTATGCACAAAGGCACAAAGCTATTACTTCTCCTCGGCTATCATGTCATTATAGTGAATAACTTTTGGGCTCAAGGGAGAATGTGTATATTAAAGCTTTTAAAGTAAAAATAGTTTTATAGCATTTATATCCTATTGTGATGCCTTGGGGATGCAGGGGACTACTTTGTTCAGACAGTTGTGCTCTTAATTTTTGAGAGTAATAGAACATTACTGCTAGTTTATCTGTATATAGAGAATGCTGTAGTTTGCAGAATAATGTTGTCTTGCATTTTGTGCCACGAGAAGAATATTAGTTCTTAGCTTTCTCATAGTGGTAGAATTTGTGCTAGCTTGGCATCTCCGTATGTCTTTCTCTTTCATTCAAAACAGAGCTTAATTCACATAGCTGTTCCAGTTCCCATGGATTTCTGACAAGAAATTCTTGGGCCCCTTACCTTGAACCCATCATAGCATACCCTTAGGCTTGCTAAAAGCTGTCTTACCATGATACTTTGCTGGGACGCCCCCATGTACAGCACCCTTCCTGGAGATGGAACAAGATGTTTTTACTGCCATTGTTTGAACTTGCATTCTTTTAAGAAGCAAATGAAAAATCTTATACCAGAAAATTAAATGAAAACTGTGTCCTCTTCTAATTAGTTGCTAGTATCTATATTGGCTACTTCACTGCTCATAGCATTTACAGAAGCAAAGGGAATTTGGGAGATTGCTCAGGTCTGGGTATTAGCAGTGTTATCCACTATTGCACAGAACCATGAACGTGAGCTCTGGGAGGTACAAATCTTCTGTGCTTTCTGAGGCTGAAATAAACAGTTTGGTCTGAGCTGCTTTACAGATGCAACTTGCATCAAAAGATTTAATTTCCATTTTAGTTAGAGAGTCCAACTCCATCCTGCAGTTCATCACTTATTTTTTTAAGAACTTTTATTTTTTTATTTCAGCCCTTTCGGTGTACAACTTGACTTCATCAATAGTTATAACCAGTCAAGGAGGGGCTGGGTAGCTGAAGCATTGAAATTAATTAAGAAAATCTCTTCATACTATCTTTACAACTAATGAAAATGTAAATGGATTGGTACCCTGGCACAAAATGTATAGCTAGTAATATGAAATTTAAAGAGCATAATCAACCCAAACATTGACCTAAACCACTCCATTCATGGAGTTTTTTTAAAAATGCCATTTTTATTTATGAAGTTAGTAATTTTACCAGCTCTAGTGGGAGTGGGCTGCTATTCATGATCTGATTAATATATGTAATTATGTGTCATGTAACTAACACATACAATTTTGAAGTTGTTATTTGCCTGAAATTTATTTTGCCTGGGACCTATTGATGTGAGAATGATCTGTTCACAGGCTGATTCTTGCTTGTTGGTGGAAGGAATACATGCTAATGGCTTCTCTTTAACACAGCGATGTTCTCTTGAACACAGAAATTCCAGTACTTTATCTAAATTATAATCAAATGGAATAATTATTAGTTTATTCCGTATTTTTTTTTTGTTAATTTAATTTTATTCCTGTAGCATTTTATTAAAATTACTTGGGGGAAAAAAAAAAAAAAGAAATTTTTCTCCATGGGTTATTCAGATCTTTATTCACCTGCTCCAACTTGTATGTGTCAAAATTGGAATATATGGTATTAGTTGGAGGTTTTTCAGAATGAATAGCGTCCCTCAGCTCTTTACCAGAACACTAGGCTGTAGGTTTGTGTTCATTACTGTAGCTTTCCTCAGCACAAATTTCCTCTAGTTTATTTTTATTTAATTGCATCAAAAGAATCTCTCATGTGGGAAAATTAAAAGAGAAGGTAACTGTAGCTATTCATTGGGAAGTCAGTATTCTTGCTAAAGTCACATTTATAGAAAATTAAGAGCATCAGCTCCTTTTTTTAATCTTTATGTGGCAATTCAGACATATGCATATATACTGTATATATAGTTGCAAAAGTAAGATATGACTAGGTCTGTTTAAACAATAATATATTTTAAAATACCAGGGCTTTGGTATACAAAGGCATTTAAACCAAGCCACATCTTTGTAGCAATTTGGACTGATTCTTAGCAGGGTAGACAATTTGACTTTGAGGAAATTAGCGTATTGTATACTGGACAGAAGGTGATTGAAGTAAAGATTTTCTAACAAAGCTGTGATCATATATTATGACTATGTTTTAGGTGCCTAAAGATCTTCAGAGAAATTTCACTTCAATTGGACAGGACTGAAGGACTAAGGAAAGTGGAGAGGTGTACAAGACTATGGAATGGGATCTTGGGCTCCAGCACATTGCTATATCCACCTTGTGCTCTAATTTATCTTCTTTTCCTATTTGTACCATGCTATCCCAGCCTTCTGTCCACATCCATGACACTATTTCAGACTAAAATTCACTCAGATGTACAAAGGAAACCCATCTTACTTGGTGTTCAAAGACAGACTCAGGCACAGGCTGTTGGGAGATGGTTTTTTATTATGACTGTAGTGGAGGAAGGACATGTGGTTGTTTTGACCCTGGCACAATCCATCTCAAATCCACCACTGAGCATGTGTCATGACTGCTTTTGTATTGTCTATTGAATACATACTGCCAAATGCAGCACCTCTCCCTGCTTTGCTCGGAAAGTGAAACCTCAGCATATAACTGGCTTTGCAGCAAAATTATAGTCTGTGCTCGTGTGGCGTGGCAGTTAGATTGATTGATTCTTTTTTTTTTTATGGTTTTCTTTGTGTGTATGTGTGTGTATGTAAGTTGTTGTTTGAGAACTGGACTGAGATTTAAAGGCATTTGCTAATTAGTGACTGGAGGAAATGTCATGCCTTTAGTTAGATGTTTCAGAATTGCAGAGTAGACAGAGGTGGAAACTAGATCCTTTTGATAGAATGATTGTAGAAATGCCATAGGAAGAGCAGAGAACAGTAGCATCTGTTTCTGTTCTTGACTAACTGGAATAAAAGTTAGTGGAGACACAGATTCTACCCCTTTTCCCCTTGTTTTTTTATGGGTTGCCCACATGTAGCTTGTTTTTTTGAGTAATAAAGACATATGCCCAGGCACCTGAAGTAAATCTCTTCTAGAATTCTAGATGTGTGCCACTTGTTCTTAGTACTAAACATTCCCCATAGTTTTGGAATATGGTGATAGTTCAGTGCTGATCAGCAGTTTAATGCTTTACCTGCAGTTTATCTGTCAGGATTATCTTTTTAGATAAGGTAGCTGAAGAATACTGTACTAGAAGATAAGGATCTTTTTCTTAAATATCTTACAGGGCAAGAGAAGAAAGCAATTGTAAAAGAGAAGTTAATGATAGTACTGAAGACTATTGAACAAAAAATTGGTTAATGTTTTTTCAGCATTCAGAGAGGATGCTTATGTCGAGTACTTCTGCATTCTATATATTGATGTAAAACAATTTCTAGCAGTTGGGAGCTAAAAGGGGCTCCCAATATGGAGAGATTATGCTATAACTATTTGCCGAGGGGTTTTCTTGCATGTCTCTCTGAAGCATCTGGTGTTGGCCTCTGTCCGAGACAGAGCATTGGATGGGAGGGACATAAGGTCTAGCTCATTCCTATATTTCCAAAGCACAGCTATTTTTTTTGGTTTTTTGCTGTTTAATCTATGTTGGGATGATTAGGATGCAGGTACTGAAGTTCTTTTAGGTGGTAAATGACAAGTATTCTCAATATTGCTTCCATGTTGCAAAAACAGCTACTTCATTTTGGAAATTATATTCTTAAATTGTTTAATTTTACACTTTTTAGTTTCTACGTTTCTATTTTACACTTTTAAAGGGTTTGCCAATTAATGTCATANGTTTGTTTAATGTGTTTTAGGGACAGAAATAAGTTTTTGGTAAACTTCGGATGGGTTTGCCAGAGAATGATTTGCTCTAGCTCATCCAGTAAGCTAATCAGATCAAAGTAAGGCTGTGCATAGATAGGGCTGTATGATGCACCATGTGACGTGGGATTTTTTAAATTTATTTTATTTCCCNAAGTTGTTGTTTGAGAACTGGACTGAGATTTAAAGGCATTTGCTAATTAGTGACTGGAGGAAATGTCATGCCTTTAGTTAGATGTTTCAGAATTGCAGAGTAGACAGAGGTGGAAACTAGATCCTTTTGATAGAATGATTGTAGAAATGCCATAGGAAGAGCAGAGAAGAGTAGCATCTGTTTCTGTTCTTGACTAACTGGAATAAAAGTTAGTGGAGACACAGATTCTACCCCTTTTCCCCTTGTTTTTTTATGGGTTGCCCACATGTAGCTTGTTTTTTTGAGTAATAAAGACATATGCCCAGGCACCTGAAGTAAATCTCTTCTAGAATTCTAGATGTGTGCCACTTGTTCTTAGTACTAAACATTCCCCATAGTTTTGGAATATGGTGATAGTTCAGTGCTGATCAGCAGTTTAATGCTTTACCTGCAGTTTATCTGTCAGGATTATCTTTTTAGATAAGGTAGCTGAAGAATACTGTACTAGAAGATAAGGATCTTTTTCTTAAATATCTTACAGGGCAAGAGAAGAAAGCAATTGTAAAAGAGAAGTTAATGATAGTACTGAAGACTATTGAACAAAAAATTGGTTAATGTTTTTTCAGCATTCAGAGAGGATGCTTATGTCGAGTACTTCTGCATTCTATATATTGATGTAAAACAATTTCTAGCAGTTGGGAGCTAAAAGGGGCTCCCAATATGGAGAGATTATGCTATAACTATTTGCCGAGGGGTTTTCTTGCATGTCTCTCTGAAGCATCTGGTGTTGGCCTCTGTCCGAGACAGAGCATTGGATGGGAGGGACATAAGGTCTAGCTCATTCCTATATTTCCAAAGCACAGCTATTTTTTTTGGTTTTTTGCTGTTTAATCTATGTTGGGATGATTAGGATGCAGGTACTGAAGTTCTTTTAGGTGGTAAATGACAAGTATTCTCAATATTGCTTCCATGTTGCAAAAACAGCTACTTCATTTTGGAAATTATATTCTTAAATTGTTTAATTTTACACTTTTTAGTTTCTACGTTTCTATTTTACACTTTTAAAGGGTTTGCCAATTAATGTCATACACAGCTAAACACTGCATGTTTGTGAAGAGTGCATACTGATTACAACACTTAAGTCCAACTGTTTGTCACTTAAAAAAGAAATAGCGTGCTGTCTTGACTGCTGTCATACTCTAGGTATGCATATCACACATAAAACTGAATTGTGTGATTTTAGAAATGCATCCATTTCTGGTTCAGTTTTAAATTTTTAATAGGTGTTCTATATATATATATATATATATNTGTTCTGTGATTAATGTGGGCTTCTATTCTTGATCCTTACAAGATTTTTTTCTCAGAGATTTATCTCTTGACAAAAGGCAATGACAATATGTTTTCTGTATTTTCTGTGAACCTGCTCAGTTCTTCGTCTCTGAATGTGCTCTAAGATGTGTTTGGGGGAAAAAAGAAAACACAGCACAGGTGTTTTCATAGTCCAAACCCTTTTCATGTCAGTCATGAGACCTGGCACATTCTGTTGAACTGTCTGAGAGGCACTTCTCATCTTGGAGCAGGATGCATTGAGGCATGCCTTGTCCTTCCTTAAGATGATGTCCCCGGGTACAGACTGTAACCACCTGTTGTTTAGATGGCACAGTGTGGCCCAGAATGCTTTTACTCAAATAACAAGGTTTGAAGTCTCATCTCTTATGAACACTTCAAATCTGCGCAAGGCTATTTTATTTTCCCAACATGTGTGGAGCCCTGTTGTCCTTTATTACTATTATTTTTTCCTCTTCCACCCACTGCACAAAACCCATTCCGGCAAACTACCATGGCAGCTGCTTTCCTCCAGCTGGTAGGTTGATAGCAGTGAACAGCTTACCGTGGAGCCTGAGCCAATTAGGACTGCAACAAGTGACCAGAAAAACCTCCCTAAGACAAATAACTCTGAGCTATATGTTCAGACTACTGACATATTTTCACTACTCAGCTCACTTCAGCATACACTGCTCCAGTTTCTTATTCAAAAGTGGCTAAATTCTTTGGGTTTGGTTTCAGATAAGAAAGATCTTTTGCTGTGTATTTTTAGTCTGTATGCAAAGTGCAATTTCTACAAGAGCCCCTGGTAAATAATGTTAGCCTTTATTTTGCAGGTATAATTACTTCTAGATAAAGGTTGGCTCAAGGTATTTCTTTAAACTATAGAATGAATTCAGAAAATGTTGCATGATCACTTTAACTCTAGGCAAGAGCAGAAGGAAGTCTTTCCAGCTCTGCATACTGTTTACATTACATAGTAATTTTTTTGCTGAATGATGGATAGGGAGAAAAAAATGTCAGAACAGGAAAAATATTTCATGTTAGCAATATGATACCCATACCAGATTGCCCTGTCAGTCCTCCTTACATGCAATTTTTAAAACCAGGGTCCCTGAAAATACCCAGGAGTTAAAATTCCAAGTATTCATAGCAGGTTGCAAAGCAGCTTGTTAACTTCACCTTCGATATTTGGCATCCTCAGTGCTGAGCCCCTGCAGTAGAGAGACTTTCAGTTGTAGTGGTGTGAATCTGAAAACCCGCAGTAGATCTGCAGTTGCTTCGGAAAATCTATGTAGACAAAAATCTGTGGCCAGGGTGACAGGAGATAACCAGCAGCAGGAGGCAATAGGTGTACACAAAGTGGTGGATAGGGGCGGGCAGGCAGTAGAGCTACAATGAGGAGGTGATGAAAAGAAACACAAGCAGCAGAGTTTGCAGAGTGCCATTCTGAGGTGTGGAAACAGCTTTTGTGTAAGCAGTGTGAAGCTTTTGTGCGAGCAGTGTGAAGCTTTCGGTTCTGCGTTGGGCCATTATGAAACCACTTTGCAGAAAGCTTAATGTATGGGAGGGAATTAAAATTGCTAATTTGTTTCTCTTAGAGGCTGTGTTGGATTCTGGGATATGAAGCAACATACCCATACTCATAGGCAATGTTTTCAGAAGATACTAAAAAGTATCCATATTTATTTGTTGCATATCGGTTAATCAAGCTTTTATTAGAAGTGGCATGCAAGGAGGCAAATTTTCGTCCTTTAAAATAAATAGCAGGGATTTTTTCAAACTATGTTACAGGAAAGGGAAGTGGGTGGCTACATATGATTTAGAAGTTCTCTGTATGTTACTAATTCTTTTCCTTTTTAATTATTATTTATTTCCCCATAAGACTCGTGACTACATTTTGTAATTACAGGAGTGGGTTAGGAAATCAGTAACTGTTCTCTTGAAGTTTCTGAGGGAAATAATCTTCAAGAAAAAAAGCAAAACACGAGGTAGAAATAAAGAAGAACAAGGTAGTTTTACAGCTGCCACTTTCAAGATTATTCCAAACTTCTCTGGCAGTAAAGCAGAGAATTCAGACTGAGGTGCACATCGTGTTTTAGAAGTAGCTGTAAGTAGTAGTTGGG
The DNA here is from genome assembly GCA_013400415.1 of Scytalopus superciliaris. NCBI lineage: Eukaryota > Metazoa > Chordata > Aves > Passeriformes > Rhinocryptidae > Scytalopus > Scytalopus superciliaris. Next base: position 105,189 of record VXBX01005676.1, read on the forward strand.
GTAGGAGGAGTGTTTCTGATAACATTTGCAATCCAGCTTCTTTTCTTTGGCAGTTCTTTCTGGGTTCTTGGTAGGAACCTCTGAGGCAGACAGTCTCCTACCACCCTCCAGTGGTTTGCAGGGCGCAGTGCAAGTGTCATGTTCGGAAAGCTTATTGGGAAAACAAAAAGGGGGCTGGGGATGTTTCAAGTCTTCTGCTGGGGATACATATTGTTACACTTTGGGTTTGTTTGGTGACTTGTGTCTTGTGATTGTTATTAAATGTTACAAACTGTTTTAGCACAGCTATCCTGTGAAGCACGATGATATTCATGCAGTTGCTTGCATTTCCAGGACATTAAACCATCTGCAACTGTGATGGTTTCTAGTCTGTGTCCCTATTGCTGAAGGATTGATGAATCTGTGCGTGGTGACATTTGGATGTAGAGCAGTGAAGGGGTGCTTCCTAGGGGGTTGAGCAAAAACTAGTTTGCCTATCAATTTAGTGGCAAAATAACTTGCAAGTCATTATAAATGTCTCCTCTGGCTGTTAGTCTTCCATTTCTTTTTCTCATTACAGTCTCCAGAGCACCTTAGAACTATTAAAATGTAAGTTTAAAAAACAAGCAAACAAAAATGCATGTGTACTTACTTTTGTGTTACTTTTCTGTTCTTGGTGGCATCTGATATTCTATGCATGGCATGTCACAGTGTCATCATCCTGATGGTTGTATTTTTTTTCCTTGATCACTGACAAACATAACAAAACGTGATGCAGTTTATTTTTATCTTGCCATCGTAAAGTGGAAAGCCATGACAACTGCAGAGGCTTCAAAACACAGCAGGGATGAATCTGTCAGTGGTTAGGGGGGCATTAAAGCGCTGTGTGACATGAAAGGCAGCACCTGCCAAACTTCCTCACACAACTTTAGGCTGTATCAAGTCCTGGACTGTAAAGCACAAGTAAAAGGGGCTGATGCTTTTGTTGCTCAATATATTGTTACCTCATCCTTTGCTATGGATTTTCAAGCAATTTTTATCACTGTGCTTTCATCCAAGCAAGTCTGTGCTAAAACTAACAGTTAAGTTTTTGACATAATCCTACCGAAAAAAATCCTAAAATAGTGAATTGCACTTTTCTGCTCCGGGACAACGTAATTTGCTGGCACATCTACTAACATCACTTGTTTAGTAGAGAGTGACAGTAGTCATACAGTACTCTCTGTTTAGCCAACCTAAAATATATGAGTGGGGCAGGAAAGTTACATCAGCTGTCACTGGGATCACCAGGAGCACAACACAAAGTTCAAGTGAATTTCCCCTTCCAAGTTCAGCCCACCATGGCTGTAGTTGAGGGAACTGGGACTGCAGCTAAGGCAGGACAAAACAGAAGCACAGCTTTGGGACACACCAAGAGCTGTAAAATGCTCCCAGGTCTTTTTCCTTTCTTGTTTCCCAGACTGGGAGCATGAGGTACTCTGCACAGTCTTCCAATTCCATAACCACCCATGTCTCTCCCAGTCTCCTGCCATCCAGCTTATTTCTGGTGTGGCAATACATTTGTGGATAGAATACTCAGGCAGGCAGACATGGTGTCTCCTGGGAAAAGGGGCCAATTGGAGGAAGCAGAGTCCAGTAAGCCTTGGCTTGCTTTCTGGCTGGAATTGACCATGGAATGTTACCAGAAAGGCCTGCTTTAGCCCTTTTCTGCTAGCTCCCTCTCCTTATAATACATTTCTTGTAAATCTCAGCAGAAGTTTGTGAGTTTGTTCCTTTACTTACCTATCCTGCCTATTGGTCATTTGGTTTTGTCTGGTTTTTTTCCACCTACAAAATTTACATTTAGACTCATGGGACCAGCATTTTTCTTTGACTGGGCATTCAAATCAACACTTTAAGGCTTTGGAGTGTTAGAGAGTAAAATAGCTATGAGACTTCATGTATACATGACAATGAAAATTTTGCAGGGAATCTTCGTAGGCCAAAAAGTGTAGCATCAAAGTTGAGATGACAGAAAACTTCTGTTTAAGAGCAATTCATTCTTCTCTATGTTCAATGTTGATCTCTCACAAAGCATCCACAGGTAAGTGATGGGTTAAGGTAATACCTTTTCTTCCATCTCAACAAAGACAACTCTTTCTTTGGAAAGAAAGTCTTTTGCAAGACTTGCATTGAATTTTCACTGCAAAAAGGATGAAAGTTTTCAGGACAAATGCTGTGTAACCTGGTTATTGTAATGATACAAGACTGTGATAACAATGCCTCAGACTGTCTGGCCTGGCCACTGACTACATGAACTACAATTACTATTAAGTGTCAGGGTTTTATTACTTTAAAACAAACAAACAAACCAAACCAAAACAAAAAAACCTAAATCTCCCATTTTGCCAGATTGCCATACAAAATCCAGCAAGTTTTCATTCCTAAGTAGATCTATCAGAAACTGAAGAGAGGTCTCAGCTGATAAATAAGCTCATAGCTCTGACTCTTTGTAAATTACTCAGGAAATATTTTCTAAACAGTTATTTAAGCCTTGTGTTCATGAAATGTGATCGGCAGGTCAGGGGACGTGATTCTGCCCCTCTGGTCTGCTCTTGTGAGACCCCATGTGGACTGCTGCATCCATCTGGACGTACTGGAGTGACTTCAGAAGCAGGCCACAAAAAAAATCATCAGGGGGCTGGAGCACCTCTCCTCTGAGGAAAGGCTGAGAGAGTTGGGCTTGTTCAGCCTGGAAAAGAGAAGGCTCTGGGACCTTATTGTGACCTTCCAGTACCTAAATGGGGCCTGTTAGAAAGACAGAGCAAACTTTTTAGCAGGGCCTGTTTGAAAAGGACAAGGGGTAATGATTTTAAACTAAAAAAAGGGTAGATCGAGGCTACATTTAGGAAGAAACATTTTATAATGAGAGTGATGAAACACTGGGAACAGATTGCCCAGGGAGGTGCCTCATCTCAGGAAACATTAAGGTCAGGTTGAATGGGGCTCTGAGAAGCCTGGTCTAATTGCAGATGTACCTGCTTATTACAGGGGGACTGAACTATATATGACCTTCAAAGGTCCCTTCCAACTCAAAATATTCTATGATTCATAAAATTTTGGCAAGGGTGAGAAAATATTCTAGAGATTGTGTTTTGAGGCAACAGCTCAGACCGCCACTGAAGACTGAAGTTTGTTCTGCTCTAAAACCAGTGGCAGGAAGAAGTATTTCTGAGAGTTATTCCTCTTGGTGATATGGCATTGAACCCCCTCAGCTCTTACTGCAGTTGTGCTCCTTCGAAACACGACATGACAGCAAAGAGTGTTCAGAGTAGAATGGCCATATTGGTTCAGGTGAAAGCCTAACCATCTACCTTAGATGGCATCTCCAGCCCTAGGCAAAAAGATTTTAGGAAAAGTTGTTATTTCCCAGAAAACAGGAAAAAAAAAAAAAAAAAAGAAAAAAAACAATAAACCCCAACCAATCAAAGAGTACAGCCATCAAACCCCAAAACAATACAGAAACCTGAACAAGGAAAACAAACCCAAACTCGTGCCTTTGCAGTAAATATATGCCACCGCAGTGCCCTGCTGGGGCCAGGGTTTCTGTCCCAGCTGGTAAGGCTGAGCACTGAGCTGAGCAGCTCTGTCTGGTGTTCGCAGGGCCGCAGGGAGGTGGCACTCGTGTCTCGTGCTTTGTATTGGTTTCCTTCCTCAGATGGTAGTGACCGACTCCAAGATTATTCATCAGAACTGGGGGCATTTTGCTTTTAAATGCCATATTCTCTCATCTGTTTTCAAAGGCAAACATTTTAGTAGAGATGGGTTTTGTTTTGAAGAAGTGCTAAAACAACCCAAATTTTGTCCTCCCAAGCAAGATTAGAAAAAAATTGCCTCAAGAGTTGCATTTTCAAATGCAGGGAATAGCTTACTTCATCTTAAAATAGCCTTAATCTCAGCCTAAATCTAGGATTTATTGCCGTAATTCAGAAACATATGCCTGCAAGATCCTCCTTGCGTTACTGAGGCTATTTGAGTGCTATCATATACGATCATTTCCACGTAATCATCTTTTCGAGTTTATTGAATTTAATCCTCAATGTGATTACATTTCCTGTGCTTTTATTTTATGGGGAGACTGTAACATAACCATGTTCCTCTAATCTTAATAAGAACTATAAATTAATGTTTGGGCTTTTTCTTCTCTGCATCAGAAGTGCAGATTTAAAATAAATATTCATCTTTTCCCCTGTTTATTAACATGTTATACGGCTGTACTGCAGTGAAATTATTTTAGATATCATTCACAAGCAGACAGAAACAGAACTCTTCATTCCTCTGAATCTGTGAAAATGAGATCATTGTGAATTTTGCAGTGACAATGCACATACTCCTGTAATGTGTATTACCAAAATAAAAGCATTTGTTAATTTTATTACTGCCTGGGGTTTTGGTACGAAGGGCCAGAATGGCCTAATCAGTTTATTGTAAAATTTTACAAGTCTGATTTTTTAAACTACCTTTTTTTGTTTGTTTTATTTCAGTGGGAGAAACTACAGATGACAACAAGTGAGAGGAGGAAAATAGTGTGTTCAGTCACATTCCATGTAATTGCAATCACCTGTGTTGTTTGGTCACTGTATGTTTTAATTGATAGAACTGCTGAAGAAATTAAACAAGGCAATGATAATGGTAAGTATCTTTTACTTTCTTTGGTGGTGTTGCCAATGCAATGGATGGCTTTGAAAGGCAGCTATGTAATAAGGTTGCCAATGCAATGGCTGGCTTTGAAAGGCAGCTATGTAATAAGTCCTATTCCATTCTTAAAGAACAGCTCACAGCTACATGGCTACATCAAATGCTTTAATGCAGAAGTTCTGAATGCATCAGCATTGAAAGCTTATGTTATGCCCCTGCAGAGAGGACTCTACTTTGTATGATCATTACAACAGCTTAACTAGCCCGCTGGTTCTTCCTAGGTTAATCTCCTATTATGTAGGTATTTCTAAAGCTCAGGAAAAGAGATGAGTCAAGTTCAAACAGCTCAGTGCAAGTTCAGGTCATTAAAATAGCAACATATTGATATTACTCACTTGAACCTTGATATAAAATAAAACACAATAGAGCCTTTTCATTAACAAGCTTCCTAATGCAAACCTCCAAGAGACCGTGTTCCAGTTGTGTTAGTCCTTCATGTGGCACTTAAGCAGCATGGAAAGCCATTCTGGCATCTTTTCAAATAGAATTTCACTGTGAATGTCCATATTCCAGTTGTGTTCATTGTGAGGATGGTTAAACATTGGAACAGAGAGATTGTGGAATCTCCGTCTGTGGAGATACTGAAAACCCAATTGGACAGGTGTAACAAAATGCATGTTTAATTTAAGTATGTTTCTTTTTGGGCCATACTTAGCATAGGTGAAAAATATATCCCAAACTGAGCTACTGTTTTCCATTTGAAGTCTAAGTCTATTTTTGGTCTTAAATTTAGTCTTAAATTTGATCATGATGATAAAAAAAGCTTTTGAGTTTTGATCTGAATTGATTTTAAGCACAGTAGGGGAACAAAGGTCTCTAGCTTTGCACTATATTCAGACATTAACATGGAAAACAAAACAGGTGGAGCTTTGTGCCTTGCTAGTTAGATAAATATTTGATTACGCTCCTGATGCTTGCATTTCTTGCCTTGGAGAGGAAAATAAGGAAAACAAGCCTCAGTAAGTCACAGATTAATATATACTATAAAGTCTTGTTTTGCATTCTTTTGAAATGGGTAACCCTGTTTTTTATCTCAAAAAACCTGGCCCACAGGACAGTATCACAAATGGCTTTGAACTTCTATTTATGAGTACAACTACATCATCCTACTTGTTACAAAGGGGAAGCTATTTCTGTGGATTAGCTAAATTTTCATAAAATGGCTATGATGAGTTTTTGTTGTTATACACAATGCAAAAGGATCACATTAATTATCCTTGTAGGCTCAAAAAGTACAATTTTTATAGAATTCAGTGTTTGTGAAATATAATGGCTGATTTTTTCCACTAAAAATGGACAAAGAGATGCCTTGGAGCTACTTACAACATGCAAAAATAAGTGTTTGTGAAGAGAATTCTTTTGCCCCTAAATTTGATTGTTGCAGCAAAGAGTACTTTTACAAACGCAAACATGTATTTGAGGCAAGTAGGAAGAAACATCTATGTAGTTTGCTTTCTTCTCCATTCTCTAAATGGGAATTGCTGGGGAAAAGACAGTGAAGACAGGAGAAAAAAACACTGTGTATATTCAGAAGGAGAAAAACTGAAGGCCTGGAATAATACTAGTACTGTTTGTTAATATTCTGTAGATTTTAAAATCCCATTTTAAATTAATATCTCAAACTATTCCAAGTTCACCTTATGGGGATGTTTGATGCAAACCTCTTAACTGCTAAAGCTGGCATGGGTCTATACAAAGAACACTTTAAAATATATTTAAAATATTCTAGAATTTATATGGCAACAGTGGTAGGGAATCAAAGTGAAAAAAACACATCAATGGATATGACATAAAGTATTCTTTGTTACTTCCGTTTGTCCCAGGAACAGAGGATTGGAGAAAGGCATTGCAAACTTTTTGTGAACAAAGTTAGCAAATATAACATTTCTTCCAGGTGTAGAACTTGTATAAAACTCAATACCATCACCAAGTTGTTGTGATATATCACCAGTAGTAGAATGCAGCATCTGCAAAGCACCTTGAATACTACAATGAGTGAGCAAAAGTCCTTTCATATGGGACCAACAAACCTATCGAGGTTGTTCCAACTGACAGTGTAAGCACTGATACAGAAGTCTGACTCTTGTGTATAGCATTTAATCTTTAAATACAATGAAGCAATGTGCAATGGGAAGGCTGACAGCTGTTCCCTTTACATTAAGCTCCTGAATGGCTGAGGCTGAAAAAAGCAGATGAAGTGGTATTAATTAATGAGAAGGCTGTTCTCCGTACATTATTTATTCTGTTAAAATCTTAAGACCACACTTAGGCCAAAGCAAATTATTTTAAAATTATTCATATAATAATCAAGTTCAAATGCCCTCGTCTCCATTTTTTCTGCATCAGCAGCCATGTATTTTTCTGTAAATATCAGCATGATTGATCAATGCAGTGCGAAGAGATACACCAAAACCTGTTAATTTTTTAGTATATAGAAATATAAGTTTTGCTTTCTAATATACATGTGTTCAGAGGGTTTGCACAAACAACAGGAAAAAGAGGTCAGTGAAGGTAGGTGTTGCAAGAGATAAGAGCCCTTTCCACTATTTTTTTGGTTTTTTTTTTTTTTTTTTTTACAATACACTGGCTTCTGGATGAAGCTGGGACCAGGTAATAGTATTGTAAATGCTGGTGTTCCAGGTACCCTGAAAAGTGTCATGCTTCTAGCATGACTGAAAAAAAGCCCAGTTGTTGCAGATGTGAAATCGATTACTAGATATTATTTCTATGTATCGAGTTATCTCAATTTTCGTACTTGGGTTTTAACTTAAGCCAACCATTGACTGTGGGAATAGTATTGAAGAACAGTAAAAAGTTTTGGGTTTGACTGTCTTGAGCATTATGCTTACCTTGTGAGAGTGGCCTTGCGTTTCCTATTTGACCAAATGTGGTGAAGTCAGTTTGGAGACAGTTTCTTGGGTGGTCAATGAAATAGGAAAAACCCCTTCTGTTTTCTGCCTGAGCCACAACTGCCCCAACAGAATATACATACCTGGGGGTTCTTAGCAAATGGCTTCAATATATTTGACTGAAACTCAGTGCATGATATCCAGTGAGTAACGATAGTAATAAATATACACTTTCTATTTCAAAGGTGTCCTTGAATGGCCATTTTGGACAAAACTCGTTGTAGTGGCCATTGGATTCACAGGGGGCCTGGTCTTCATGTATGTGCAGTGTAAGGTTTACGTCCAGCTGTGGCGCAGGTTGAAAGCCTACAACAGAGTGATCTTTGTTCAGAACTGCCCAGACACCATCAAAAAACTGGAGGAGAAAAACTCTTCGTGCACTCAAACCTCAGACGTCAAGGACACAGTGGTGGTGCCAGTAGCACAGACAGGTACAAACTCTCAGTTGGCAGCGGAAGGAACGACATCTGAGGTCATGCCAGTTTGACAGAGACAGCATTGTTTCTTCCTTGCAGAATAAGGCGTAGTGTTTTCTACACTACAAATGCTACAAGAAAGTAGAAATGACTGTGCATTTTTTCAGATAGAAAAAAAACAACCACAAAAAAAACCCATACAAAAACCAAAACCTTACAAGGATAACGGATCCAGCAAAGCAACTTGTTACTGTATGGAATGTGACCGTTCGTGAAGTAGTTTCGCAACTAGTCAGCAAGTGTAGTGAAAGTGGAAGTGTAGAAAGTGCAATAGAGAACAGGTTTAACAGACAATGCCAAACCAATGTGACAAGAATACTTTTTTTTTCTTTAAGCTGGGATGGATGGGAAAGTAGAAACAGACCTGATATAATAATTTTGTTTACAGGAAACCAAAATCTTTCATCTGTTTACTACTAAAAGTTGTATTTGCTATTTATCTTTTTAAAGATACACTTCAAAGGGTACCAATCCAGTCATATGCATTAACAGAATCAAAGTATAGAGAGCTCTAAGCTCACTCTCTAAGTATCATATGGTAACACATCTTCATGTGACTGCAGAGGAGCCTCACTGCTTGGGCAGCTGTGTCAACTCAGGATATTTTAACTATGCCTGAAGTTTTGAAAAGCAAGCAATTCCAACCAGTATCAGCTCATATCTCCTTAAGCTTACAGGTACTTTTTTTAATACAGCTGTCAGCAAAATAAGTAGAGGAAGGAGAAAATATGTAGATATGCATTTAGAAGAGCAGCTCAGCTGTTTACTTTACTTTGTAAGATTGAATTAGAGATAAATTGGATATACAAAGTATTGAGGCAGAATTGTAAATGGAAAAAAAAGCAATTTACTGCAGAATCACACAAAAGTAAATTGATTGTTATGAAAGGTCTGAAAAGGGGTGACACAGAGTGAAGATGGAAGCCATTTTTGGTTTTATTTTTTAAGAGTCATACAGAAAGGTAGATGTAAGAGAACATACATACCTACCTACATATCTTTAAAAAAAAACATTAGTTTTTATCTCCTTGTTCTGAAAAGTTAGTTTTTATCTTCCTGACTGGAAAAAACAAATCAATGGTTTCCTTCTGTACAGGTAAACTTGAGGTGTTAGAGATTCAACAGTTCAGTTGTTAACTTCGTGTTTTGAGCATTGTCATATAAAAATGAAGTGTGAATAGCATTAAAAGGTGCAATAGATAAATGAATGTAGATATAATACTCTGTCCAACAGGGTGAATTATATATAAAGAACCAATTTTGTGATTCACTTTGCATACCTGTGGTGTTTACCATCAGGACAACAAGAACAAGTATTGACTTGGAGTAGTTACGTGCTGGTATGGACAGGTGTGGGACCTGAATATAATGTATATTTTAAAAAAAAGTTAAAAGTTTGGATTTTTTTAATCTTGTATTTAGATAAAGGAGGAAAAGCAAACAAGCAGATAAAGAATCACAGTAAGGCATATAGGAGAGCACAGGTTCATTCAAAGGGGAGTATCTGCCACAATTGCAAGTAAACTGGAGTTCTATAGAAGCCTTGACGTTTCTAATGGTAAAATTCCTCTTTATACACTCAAGTATTTACAATGAAATAACAGACTCATCCTGTTCTTGCAAATATCCAGGATGCTGGGCCTAAGATGTATTGGAGTTTATATAATATGTATTCCTTTGTGAATGTTTACTGGCTTAAGGCTCAGGGAATACTGGAAGTAGCAGTATTAGCAAGAAATGTGTCTTTAATCAGATCATTATGTTCTTTTGTATTGGAATTGCTCTTGTAATTTGGATGTAACTAAGTGATTGTCATTTGGGTAGACAGGACACAAAATCTTGGTGCTTGAATGTGTCCTAAACACATGTCAGTATTTGCTGTAAGTTACTCCAGGTGAGTTGGATTAACGTTTAAGTTGTTTTACATGAATGGCACGCACTTTTTATATAAGTTCCCATTTGTACAGCTGCAAATTGCAATTGTATCAGTTTGTCATTTGAAATGACATACAAGAGAAGCCAAATAATTTCTCTGTTTAACATTGTGGAGGAGACTTCATAAGCTCTTCAGAGAATGATGGCAGTACTAACGAATGCCTCATAGCTGCACATGTTTAAGACAGTTGGCAATGGCATGGTTTTCAAAAAGTGTCAAAGGTACTTGCTAAAAGGTAACTCTCATGATATATGGAGTTAGACACTTTAAATTACTAACTGCATCTGAAGGTTTGGAAGGATGTTTACAGTGAACCAGATGAATCATAGCAAAATTTACTGACAAGGAACATTATGAAGGATAATTAAGAGCTTTCTGAAATAATAAGTTTCTTACTAAGTGGCAGTAGCCCTGCTCCTTTAGGCAGCTTGTTCTTTGACCTGCTGTAGCATCATGACCCCACTGAAAGTATTTTATCCCCTATTTATTCACTTTAATGGAGACTAATTCACATTGGGTTTTTTTACTTCAACAAGTATAAAATTTAACTCAAAGAAGAAAATACCAGAGGCTTTTGAAAGAAGAACTGTAGCATCCAACAAAATTATTGTACATTTTTAAAAATACACTGAAGAGTCAGCAATAGAACAGACAAAAAGCAAAATTTTATATTAATGCGTTCCCCTTCAAAAGACTGTTTTGGCATTCAACCATATCTGCAACTGAGTTTACAGTTAATTAAATAAAAGAGTGGAGGAAGACTTGAGTTGAAATTCCTCCTCTCCCTTTGAAATATTTAATGTTGATAGCAGGAGAGAGCAAAATAGAACACTGCTGAGATGGACAACGAGCCAAGTCAACAGCAAGAGAGATTTCAGCAGGCCTGAAGCAGTCTACAACCCTTAAAAGCATTACAATATTAGCTCGTGCATCCCTTTCTCTTCTTAGGTGCACTGGATATTCTAGAGCTTTCAGGGATTTCATGCAGGACTGGAATTTGCCCCTTCTTCAAGAGGGCAAGGAGCTATTCACACTGCCATGCCTTGAATTCAGATCTTCATTAATAAGGAAACTGCACGAATACAGACACTAGACAGATGTTTATCAACCAATGTTTTTTCATTCCCACACGAAGTACAATTTTCTGTATTAATTTAATAACATGGAATCCTGAAAAAAAAAAACCAAACCCAAACAATATACTGGTTTTAAGATCCAGACTAAGACTTTTTAATGAAAATGCCATCTTAAATAATGAACCATATCAAATTGCTTGTGTAGCCACAGTGCATCTCAGGCAAATATGCCGATGGTGGAATTTGGCCTGGCTAAACCCACAAGGGCAGAACCTTGCTCAGAGTTGCCATTACCAAGTAGAGCTTAATCTGCATTCTTGTTTAAACAAAGTTTCATTGAAAGTAGATAGTAGTAATCTGGTGTCAGCTCAGATCTGGAAGTTTAAACAAGATACTCCTAATCTGTGAAGATGCACATTTCTTTTCCTGTTTTTAAATTACAAGCATTATAAAGTTTATTTCAAACTGGCAAATATACCACTTTTGACTATCATTAGCATTATGAAGATGCTCAACTAGTTCAACTGTGCCATTCACACGCTGCTCTGTCTGAAGGCAGTGTTTATTTTTGTTCTGTAGAAAAATAGTCATTCCCCATCACCAGAACAAACACTTTATAATTTCTAATAATGCAACGACACTTACTCTATGATGAAAATATTTTATTGTGTATAATATTCCAAACTGCAAATTTGTGTTACTTGTTTAACTCCCTCTCTTTTGCAAAAGAAAAAGTGTATGTTTTTGTGGGTGAATGTGTACTGAAAGACAGAAGGCAAGGGAAACAAAAGTAATGTATCTGCTTATTGTTGTGAAAAAAATGTATTTGTATTAAACAAATGACTCAAATTACTGTAGTATTCTACATTTGTCACTTTGTTATATAGATCAACACATGCTGAACAAGTTGGCAAGACCCCACTCACAAGAAAGGTGAGCAATATACTCATCTGCATACTTAATCCTGATAAACCTGCTAGCTATCAGGGGCTAGTGTTGGGTACCATATGCCTTGGCAGAATGCTCAGGAAAATACCTCATGGTACAAAAACACTTGAAAAGAACTATGGTTGCTTACTTTGCAGGCTTCAACTCTATAAAGAACTCCCAGAAAGCAAATGGTTTTACATCCATAGCATAGTGGACAACTAGTACTGGGTTTCAAGTCCAGGAAGGTAAGGAAGAAAGTTTCCTAAGGAAAGCAGAGCTTTGGAACAGCTCTTGTTATAGTGATTTTGGAATATCCAACACTAGAAAGCTTTAAGGATGGGCTGGACAGTTAAATACTTTAAAGGTAATCCCACCTCAGGCTATCAAAATGGATCTTTTTCCCTTTTCTATCAGGTTAGGTTTTTACTTGGTGAGATTTTTTCCTTTTCCAAAAACCTCAAAGATTTATTTTTTTTTTTAATGAGAAGAAATATTACATGTTTGCATTCTAGAAAAGCCTGGGTACTTTGTCAGTTTTGAAACCAAAGAAAAAAGTATGCTACCCTGACAAATACAGAGCGTTCCAACCAAGGTACAAATTTAGCTTTCTATAGAGGGTTGTATCCACCTACCCAATGTATTTCTCCTACATGGTCAGCTGGGGAGAGAGTGGGCTGTTTCAAAATGACAATTCTAGCTGGAATAAGCCATCATATGGCTGATGACTGATAAGAATATATGTCCAAAACCTAGAGGAAGTGCTCTAACAAATTACATTCCCTGCATCCAAGCCAACCGCTTGTTCATTTTGTTAAAGGTGCCCTAACTAGTTCACTGTGTAAATGATTTACAAACCCTACAAGATATAATACAGAAGAAACAGCATAACTAAAAAATTATAGTAATAAAGATATATTAATTTCCATTTATTAGCATATGGAAAAGTGGAGGCAAATTTGGTTTTTTAATTAAGAGGACAGGGCTATAGATCCTTATGCCTTTTTGCTTTGCACATCTGTTGCTTGATGAAGGGTACCATTAGAACACAAAACACATCTGTTTAGTCTGATGTCTGTTTACACATAAGCAAGGAAACATGCTATGTGGTATTTACTTACACCAAACTACACACACCCCCCACATACAGCCCAGCCAAAAAAATATTGAGGCTGCTCTGCATAAGCTTTCCTAGAAGTCAAAGAAATTGTCAGTTTACGAAAAACTTGCCAAAAGTACTTTGCCTAGTGTACCACATTTCCACGGCCTATCATGCAGAGCTCAGAAAAGAACTATGACTGAGAACAGAATGATTCCAGTCTCCTGAAGAATGTGGGCCCTGGGACAAACTTGCCCTTCTAGTACTTGCAAATACTTGTAACTGATGCTCACTGAATCACAGAACTTCCTTTTTTTTTTAAGCACATAAAAAGTAATACATATGAAAATACAAGAATCAGCACTATTCCAAATGACAGCCAAAGAAGACAGGTCCCAGTAATTTTAAGTGTGTTAACTAAATTACTAATTAATTTGAGGAATATGTCTATAATAAAACATGGATCATTGCATCTGTGTATGCATATGCCTGGGAACAAGGTGAACAACATGATCTACAAAATTTAATAATGGCTCACAAACAGCATAGATGTGAAAAGCAAAGTAGCAAGATCTAGATGGTTATATTAAACTCAGAAAAGACAACAAACCAACCAAGTCATAATGGCTCTCAGAAGAAAGACCGCTACTTACAGAAGTCCTGAAGTTAAAAGAGTAAGTCACTCTGGAAGTCCAGGCAAAAGCTTTTTTGAATCTTCAAGTGCCACTTCACCTCTAGGTTTGGTAGCAAATTCTGAGAGCTGGGGAAAAAGAGTATTTCATTAAGAAGTATAGGTAGATTTTTTGAGCACTTCCTATCTTAGCAATGGGCATTGTCACTTTATCAGTTTTCAAATTGCATGGTACTGTCGTGGTTGACTATGTGTGAACTTGAATATGAGCTGGTATTAGTACAATGCTTCCACTTTTCTGTACTTATTTAGAAAATGCTTCAGTTTTTAAAGTAATGCTGGCATTTTTGTCTAATAACTTAATAGTTTAATTAGTTTTATTTTTCACTTATAGCAGGTAAATAGTTACATATTAAACCCTTCCTTTAATAAAACTGAGCAGTATTTACAATCAAGTAGTTAAGGCTTAGGGAACTTGATTACAGGACCACTACAGTAAGTGTCTCACCATCAGGTAACTTTTAGTTTCATTCCAGTAACTCTGCACAGGATCCTGCTAGCTGCATTTAAGACAATAGCTTAAACGTCAGTGTATAAATCACAACACCTCATTAGCAAAGTCTCTTACCTCATGAAGAATACTTCTTTTGGGGAAGAAAGTCTGGAAATCAATTATAATGGATTTTTACTCTTGAAAGAGCTAGAAGATAGAAAGATAATGTATGCATTGTGTTATGCTGAGACTGAACAAGCCAATTTGAGATAATTCTGTACTGCAGGCAGTTTTTTGCCCTTTACTAGAAAAGGACACCTGGAGGATTCCTTAAGCAGACAACTTTTTCTGCTGAGAAAAAAGAAAAAAAAAAATTTTTAACTACCCTTTCCTATCTGCCAGGTGTCTAGCAAAATCCAATTTTTAGAAGAGTTACACCCCAATATACGTATTTTTCTATCTCCAACTGTGTCTTCAGAAGTGGCAGTGTCATCACAGAGATGACTAAATATGCTATTGCATTGAAAGACCGACAGACAAAAAAATTCACAATACTCTGTAAATATATTCCTTGGAATACTTACAAATGCATCAGAAAATGTTTCATATATTGCATATTTGACTTGTTGCATCCCACAGTACATACTATATAGAAGTGACTTTACATGTTAAAATATTACTTGTTTGAAATTTTGGATATTTAATATGAGCCCTGATAATTAAAGAAACATGAATTTTAACTACAGCTTGGCAGTTAAAAATTAAAAAACACAGGGACACTGCAAAGCAGTATCTGACAAGTTAGAATAAAAGAAATCTTCCCTAAAACTAATCTTTAACCAGAAAAAAAAAATCTGTAAATTACAGAGAATTATAATAGAGGATTTAACATTAAAACCTGTAATCCTTAGCTACAAATGAACAGAATTTCAAGGTATTCCCTACAGCAAATTTGTAAGAACAGAGAACATCACATAAATATTTCCCATTCCCACTGTTATCAGCATCTGCTTTCTAGATTTGAAAGAAACAGAATAACAATTCAGAATTCCTGAGAGCATTCATTTTCCTTCCACTGTAGGAAAGAAATTCAACATAGAAAACCCTAAGAGCTGGCTTAAAAGCACAGGCATGACTGGATTATGAAACTGATTGAAGAGATTCCCATACCTCACCTCAGTAACATATGTGAGTCAAAAAACCCTCCTTCTACATCCCCCCCACTCCAGGCCTCTCAGGACAAAAACTCTCAGCACAGAAATTAAAAATAAATAAATAAATACATTGCTTTGTTTGGTGGGGTTTTTTTGTTTCCACTGCCACATTAGTATTCCGCAACAACCTGTCTGGTAAATTGCTCTTGCACATCATCTGTTTAAGCCTACATTATTTTCAGTTCAGATGTGTATACGTGATAGCTACCTATGAATTTTTCTGATAATTCAGTGTTAGAAGTTCACATGCAGAAAATGTACTTTTTTCATTACTTGTGGAGTAGGACAAGAAGAGTTTAAAGCCCAGCTAAACAAGCAGTGAATACACGGAATTCAAGGGAGAAAATCCACAAACTCAACAAAGTCTAAACTGTAAATGTGTGCTTGTAGAGATGATTTCAAATACTTGACTATCATATTAACCACACTAGTAGTAATTTCTTTTTATAACATCTTATTACTGGACTGTTTCAAGAAATATAGAACATCTCATTCTTCATAACTTTGCATGACAATCTTCTTGAAATATTCACCAGGATGTCAGCCTAATATACTGTAATTACAATGACATCTTCCAGTTACCTTACTGCTCATTTTTCCTTCTGTATTTTACACACTGCCATGGAAAGACTTTTTCAGCAATGTTTCGACTTGCAATTTCAAAGCACACAGACTTTGTATACAAGCAAAAATTTAAGATGAATTTCTGAAAGGCAAAATCTGTCAAAGATACCACACACACAACTTTAGTTCAATCCAATTACCCTGGCTCAGCTTCCACCAGACTTTAACTCCTCAAGTTTTACAAATCAAAACAAGATAAATTCCACAAAGCAGCTCAATTTTAAAAAGTTATAAAAATACCAAAGGCCTGCCTCGAGCTTCAGCACACATTTCTAAAACACAAACTCAAACCAGTGACGTGACAGCCCAGAGATATGGCTGCTGTCAGAGGACAAGACCCAGGTTTAAGACTAGCAGTCCATCTGAAAATGCACTAGATCACTCACAGATCCTCCAGGTCTGTTAAATTTATTCAGGTTTCTTCTTTAGATTAATTTAAGGAAGACAATGGTTAATTCTATATTATCTAAATAGACTGGTTTCCTAAAACTTCAAAGGATAACACAAGCCTATTTTGTAAAGTGGAAAACACTTAATATACATGTTAGAAGCCGTAACACTCATCAGTAACTCTTGCTACACAATTATAGAAATACACACCTAGATATCTGTAAATGACATCTACGAAACCCACATAACTAAGTACCATGACAAACACTTCGTTGTTTAGCACGCAGAAGTGTGCTAGGATCAAATACTAGAGAGATTATCCATAAGGAACAATTATTTCCACATAATGAACAGGTATCTGAGCTGTGATTACTACTGTGTGTACAAATCATACGCCTGAGCTGTGACTGCTGTGCCCAGACAATCTAGTACACACTGAGATGTCCTACTTAATGCCTGCTGTGAAATTATCCCTAGTTTTGCACTTGCCCTTTTTTCATTATTCTTAGTTTTTAAAGTGATAATCTGGTAAGAACTTTCCTGAAAGACACATTTAAAGGCATCTAAAATGTTGCTTCATAAAGCAAGCTTACTACTTAAAAGACCTGAACAACTTAATTTTAAAATGCACAGCTTTCTCAACAGAGGGGTTAGAAAAAAATATGGACAAAAAATGTATCTAAAAACACTGTAGGGACTTTAATTGGCTTCTGATCTGAATTCTGCAATACAGAGTGATGAGGACAGTGTAACTCTCTCAAATCCTCTCGACAAAACATAAAATACTCAGTATCTTACTGAAGCATTTCCAGCTGTGTTCCTAATACAGATTCTCAGAGAAGAGAAGGTACACGACGAGTTCCTCATGTTTAACTTGCTATTGCAATTACCAGGAAAAAGGTAAAGATTTCTGATTTCACAGTATTCTAGCCTGAATCTAGACTGTTCTTACGACCAGGGAAGAAGTACTCAACTAGTTAGGATTTCAAGATGTAAACTTACAAGATTAAGATTTTAAGTATTTATTTATATTCAAAAATTTTATCCAATAATATATAACTCTACCCAGTAACACAGTTTAGTTTTTACCATAGGTTCACAGTGAGATCATAAAAAAAAAGCAACTAGCAAAGCCTTTACAAATATAGTTAAATTTTATTTTTGTTTCCAGTGATAATTAAAATAGGTTTCTTATAATTGTCTTCACTGTTTCAGCTCTCAAATCAGCTGGTACTCATTAGGGGCACATCTTCTTTATTCAAGTCTTCTTTTGCTTCCTCATCTGCCACCTCAGGGTGACTGCAAGCAGCATCCTTAGCTGAGAGCTTTTTCATTTTGATGTTTGGCAGTTTCCTCAGATCACCATCCCATTCTCTTAAAAAGGAAAAAAAAAGGTAATGCAAACCAATTACTAATAGAAAGGAAAGAATAGTAAAGTTAATTCACTTTTCCTCAGAAGATACTAACTCAAGTGAGGCTGCTTTTCTAAATTATCTTATCAGTCCCACTGTGGTATAAATAAGCACCAAAGATTTCACCTGACTTTATTACACTACACAAGTTGTGATTTCTCTGTGAAAAAAAACTTTCAGATACTTTTCAGAAAAAGTAAATACTTCAGAAGAAGAAAATACTTTTCAGAAAAAGTACTTTCAGATTTGACATTCTGAACAAAGAAATACATGATTCACTTTATTCCCACAGACTTAATGTACCCTCGGTTACTTTAGGCCACCTGCTTTTAGGTTTTCCCTCATTCAACTCCCAGTCTTGTAAGCAACAGCAAAACCAGACCGGAAGAGTTTCTTCATCTGGATCCTTAATTTGCAGATCTAATATCACATGTACATAAAGTCCCTCATTATGATTTATGGTAAACATTAACATATTGTACAACTGACTTCAAGGGGACACAAAGTGTTAGTAAACATTCATTCACATGGTAAGTGTATTATTTCAAAAGGCTGCATGAAGGAGAAAGAGTTATTTAAAATGTAAGTCAAATCCAGTACTCAATAGAATGCTTTCTTGATTATAGCAAGTGCACTTCATGGATAATTTTTCTCAAGGACAAAGGTAGCATTTGCCAGTTAGATGTTTTTGCTCTATCAAAAAAATACAACAACGCTTCTCTCCAATGTCCCAGGTCAGAAAGTCAATTATGTATTTATAAACACAGCAGTGTCTCTTTGAGATTTCTGGCTTTATTCCAACATCCAATGACTTCAGGCTCTGTACCACCCTGGGAGTCATTCTTTAAAACATAAGCATGACTAAGTCTTTTTCCTTCCTTTTTCCTTTAAAGTATTTCATTTGATAGAGCTGTCAGCAAATATGTTCATTCATTCTAATACCAGGACATACTGACTTGCTGGCCCAGATGAGCTAGCAGCAAGTTTCACCGCTCCCAGGTCTTTTAACTGGATGCAAGACATCAACTCCCTTAAGATTTTCAACTGCTATATACACACACCAACACTACTGTGAACAAGTGAGGTCAGAATTTTAGGTAAAGAGACAATAATATCTAAGAATATTTGAAAAAAGATACTTAGGTTACAGAAATGGAATTCTAACTGTTGAATCTACCTCTTCCAGTGCTCAAACGAATAACTGCCATCAGCATTTATCTTGTAATTACTAAGAAATGCCAAAATAACAATGCCATACCTAATCTGCCTTTTCAAATGACAAATTCTTTGACAGTTTTGCATAAATTCTTTTTTTAATGAAAAAGACATACAGCATGTCAAAGTTAGAAACATTATTTTGCATAAACAGACTAGTAATGATAATAAAAAGAACTTACCTGAAAAATTTGAGATGCTTTCTATTCATAATGTCTGGAATTTCTAAAAGGAATTAAATTAAATTCTATTAGATGAGTTACATTATTCAAGTGAGTTTCATTTAAAAGAAAGAAATGTGAGCTAAATGGATGAATGTATTACTTCAGCGGAAAAAACCCCAAGAAAATGAGAACAAGGATTCATATTACAAAATTTCTAGAGCAATATATAAACAGGAAGACCTCACCCTGCTACAGAAAAGGAAGTGAACTTCTACTTGTTCCAGAATTCAAATGCACCTGTTACTGAAAATCCAATCCTGACAAATTATTAAAAAAGGGTGCTTCGTTTTCTCTGAACTGACACATCTGAGAAACAGCAAAAATTTAAGCACAGAAAGTTTCCCTTTAAAAATGTTCAGTGAAGAAACTAGGAACATAATTAAGTTATTCTGTTTTAAAAGCATAACTAACTTCCTCAACCAAGATCAAGGCCTGTTTTGAATAGACATTCATTCAGTCATGTAATAAAATTCCACTCTGTAGAACTCATTATACATATGCACAAGAGAGAAAAGGTAAAATAAAAAAGCTCTAGTTTCAAAACTGACCTAAATATAAATTAATCTTACCTTACTATAAATTAATCAATAATTTAGAATAATTAGAAAATTAGTGGTCCATATATATTTTGAAACATTTTTGGAAAAAAATTTGAAGAGCAGCTTAAGTCTCTGGTGCAAACAAGACAGATCAGCAACATTTGGGAAAGTCCTTCTGGTAATTCAAGTAAGAAAATATAATAAACAGTTAAATACAGTTTGTAAAATTGACTATACAGTACAAGAATATTTATGTGTGCATGACTTTAAAATATAAACACTGGAAAGAGTACATCAGGTGTTTAAAGATAACACATTTTAGAATTTAGGATTTTAGAATACAGTACTACTTCCTTCCACCTGCAATGAGACAGTCTAAAAACAAAGAATGGCTATTTGATAACAATTAGTCTCACTCCAATGAAATTACAGTTTCCATTGTTAAATACCTGTTCTATAAACTGCTCAATACAGAGAACCTGGCATTCCGTGGTTACTGAAATGCCTATTAAATCCTGCAGTAAATGCAACATAATATTTATAGATACTGTTGGCACCTGTCTCCTGTCAAGAGCTGATGTTCCTCTTGGTTGAACGGGAACATAACAGTTTTAATAACTGAAAGTTTTCACTTTTCTTCCCAGTTAACAAAAGAAGTAACACATACACACAACAAAGCTGCATTGCTTTTGATAATAAAAAGAAAGGCAAATATTTTGTACCAAGACATCCAGGACAGACCATTTTGCTTCTTGCCTCCTGGAGTAGCCAAAAGCTGCCTACTAGACATGCAGTTTATAAATTCATGCAGACTTTTACCTAGAATGCCAAAGCTGCTTTTGCCTCAATTCAGTGTCATTCTTTTCTTGGTCAGTCTTGCAGTATTGCAAGAGACCCATGTTTAACATCTTTGCTAATTTATGGAGATTTATGCCTTCGCAGCCAGATACTGTCTAGCATTTCTAAGATGAAGTATTCAGCAATTTATGTGCTTTAAAAAAACAACAGTGAAAAATTTAGGTAAGCATTTTTTAATATTTATGACCCTTTTGGATAGTTTTATTGTTCTTTCTTCTAAGGAACAACAAACAGCCTGTTAAAAAGAAGGAAACTGTAGATGCTCTTTAGACAAAGAACCATTCAGTTATACAATAACAATCATTACAGAAAAGAGCAGCTAACAAAAAGTACAGCAGTTACATTAACAGATACATGGAAATTTAATTCAGCCTTCACCTGAATTAAATACATTTCCTTGCAATGTGAAGTCTCAAGAATTAATTAATAAAACTAGTATGTTTAGTTTTAAAAGCCATTTTCCCCCAAGATTTATATTATGCTTCTAGGAGAATGTGCAAGGTATTTAGAAGCAAATTATCAAAAATGTGATGTTCAGATTAAATAATTATGATGCTTTTCCACTGAATGCATGCTAACTCTGAGTTCCAAATAAGTAAATATCTAGGGTTTTATTTCAAAAGCTATACTATAAACATGTAAAATCAGACTAAAAAAAACAGCAAATACACAAAAAGGAAAACATGAGGAAGAAAACTTCAGTAAAATTAATGTAGATATATTTAAGGAGTAAGTAAATGACAAGAAGCTGTTAATAAAACTCAACAACCTCACTGAAAGACTGAATGTTCCCTGTCTAGGTACTGTTTGTTTAAAACAGTCTGAATTTACTATATTGTTGGGCATCTACGACTGTTGTAAACCGTTTTTTAAACTTTTCAAGAAGAATTCATTTTTCATTTACATATATCTTTGACAGGACAAGAGGAAATGGCCTTGAGGTGTGCCTGAGAAGATTTAGGCTGGACATCAGGGCACATTTTTTCACTCAAAGGGTGGTTAAGCATTGGAACAGACTACTCAAAGAAGTGGTGGACGCATCCCTTCAAGTGTTCAAGGAACAACTGGACATGGCAGTTAGTGCTATGGTCTAGCTGACATGGTGCTGTTCAGTCAAAGGCTGGAGTCTATGATCTTGGGGGTCTTTTCCAACTTCAATGATTCAATGATGCAAACAGACAGCATCAAGTTTTAGGAGACTTTCATATATGAAAACAATATATATTATGCAGTCTCTTCATAGCTAATGCACATGCATAGAAGAAATAACTGAGTTCAAGAAGAGGGGGAGAAAAGCCCCCATCAAATACTAAGTCACTTATAAAAGCTCCACTCACTACAGATTCCTGGAATAATAATGAGCTAGAGGCATGAAAGCACTGTTTCCAGCTGATTTCCATTTATGCCCAATCTCTAATTACAGTATTTAGTTGCTATAGCACTTAGCAGCAACTATTTTCTCTGAATGAATACTGTCCTAGACAGAGAGCAAAACCTGCAGCAGCTGTGATAACAAATAATGAATCGTTTGAAAGTGTATTTAATATGGGAAGTTGAACTGTGCTCTTTGAATGCTCTGCTTACTAATACTACAATAAGCTCAAATTTTGCCTACAATATTTCTGGATTCTCCATTATTTTTATATTATGTTTGTGCACTTGACATCTTTTTCTCTAGTCCTATTGCTTTTTCCTTTCAGATTTCCACAAAGCAGTATGGAAAAAAAGAACTAAAACTTAAAAGTAAAAACAAATAGAAGATTTTCTACAATTGCATTATTTGATGACATTCATAGCATCTATTTTCGCATTACTTTTTACTCCCTCTTCCTAAGCAATCAAAGATTACGCATCAAGTCGTACAGATATTCCTGAATTCTTCTGCCTTTGCAGGTTCCACTGACAACATTAAAAGCCATTCACTTTCTTCATTTGTACAATATAAACCAGGGTTTGCTGGTTTTGACTGGAGTAGAGTTAATTTTCTTCACAATAGCTATCAAAGGGCTGTGTTTTGGATTTGTGCTGGAAAAGGTGTTGATGACCCAGCATCTTTTTGTGTAGCACATGCACAGATCCAAGGCCCTTTCTGCTCTTCACGCCATCCCACCAGCAAGGAGGATGGGGGTGCACAAGGAGCAGGAAGGGGACACAGCTAGGACAGCTGACCCCAGCAATATTCCATACAATATGGCATCACGCTCAGCATATACAGATGGGGGAAGAGGGACGAGGGTGAGACCTTCAGAGTGATGGCAAGTAACTGTTGCAGCTGATGGAGCCCGGCTGTCCTGGGGACGGCTGAACACCTGGCCCACAAGTTCCTCAGTTTTACTCTCCCAATTCTTTCCTCTATCCCAGTGCAGGGGAAAGTGAACAAGCTGATATGTGCTGCTTAGTTGCTGGCTGGGGTTAAAGCCATAACACAGGATAAAGGGGAATATGACACACAACTCAAACCTTGCTGTGCTTTATATGCTAGTCACAGAACAATGTAGATTTCTCACATCTTTCACAACACACTTTTACTGTTACAAGGACTGATTATGTCTGAGTAATACTTTAGCATTAAAGCCAAGTCCATCACTCAACTCCAACACGCTTATTTGTTAAAGCAAAATACATAAACTTAACTGCTATCTGGTACTTGACTCTCCTCAAAACAACTCTTTGCTTTCTGCACTTTCATTATCCCTTTGTCTTTCTCCCTCATTTCACCAGGTTATTGCTGCTTCCCTTCAGTCTAGTTCCAGCTGCCAAGTGAAGGTCCAAACAAGCTACTGAACAGACTCTGTATTCAAGATAGGTGCATTAACTTTCAATATATGCCTGCACTGAAGAGACAGTACTAGCAAAGCTGTACAAAGGCAAAGCAGAATATGAGTCAGATCTCCATCATTTTTTTTTCTCCTTTCCTTCACCCTGCCCCTCCTCCCAAACTCCTCTGCATGGAGTTCAACTAACCTAGCAGTTAGTTAATTTCTTTTAAAAGAAAATAAAGGTAATGGCTAGAAATTTTGCTGAGATTCTAGCCTTGTGAGCAGAAGATGTGAGCACAGAATTATTTTTAATGCTTTTACATACCTATTCCATAGCCCTCATAGAGTTGTCTTTCACGTTCTATTGTCTGCTTGATGACAGTTTCCCGTGAACCATGTTGTCTTCCTTGTCTACCTTTAATACTGTTTTGTAATTCAATCTGCTCCAATTCTGCATTGAATCGACACATATAACTGAAAGAAATAAAATGCGTTTATGCCAGATGTACTTATGCAAAAAATTTGCAAACCAGAATTACTTTGATAATCTAGGAAGCAATTTTACTGATTGCACTTATTTTCTCAATTAGTCAGAGATATTTCTTAGACTTGAACAATTACTTTAATCTTCAAAGTGGAATCTCCACTTAGAACTTCACTGAAATCATATGCAGCTTTCAGAAGGATTAGGGGTTTTGTATTTGATTTTTTATTTAAACTATGTTTAATATAAAACAAAACTCCCTCATTATAATAATTCACCTGCTTTGGAAGACCAGTGTAAAAATCTAAGTACTCCTAACTTTTAACTGTTGGATTTTACCACCTCAATAGTATTTTTTAAAGTAAAATTCTTCTTTGGCATGCATTCTATATCTTTCTGCAAACTTAGAACTCAAGTGCAAAAAGTAAGCTTTCACTGCCTTTGCCATATTGATTGCCATTGATTGGCATGGAGAACGTGCTGTTCAGGAACAGTGTAGAAAATATGTCAGAGCTTCTGAAAGGAAACTGATATAGTACATATGTGTAAGAATACATAAGTATCTTATATTTTTTAGCTAGCAGGTGAAAAACAGTGACAAGCCACAGATATATATGTCTAGCAGCACAAAATCCAGCAGATTCAATTTTGGTAGTTCCTGCCCTACAAATTGACCCACTTTACTACTGTTTAATCATCTCAGCAAGACAAATTGAAGAACAAAGAAGTAAGTAAGGAGTATGAAATATTTGCATTCAATTGTCACCGAATAACCAACTAGCAAATGCATGCAATTACTACTGTCTGAATCATATGGAGTCCTCCACACACTACAAAACTAGAGATATACTTAAATAATTTAAAAAAAACCCACACAACACATGACTTACTGAGTAATTCTACTGTGAATATATACATCTTTCAATATATGTCAGTAGGAACAAAATCAACTACTTGATATTAATAGCTATATATAAAGTCCTCCTGAGTCATCATCACTTTACAGGTCTTATGTTAGGAATGTTATTTTTAAAGACAAATAAAGCTTTTTAATCTTGTTTTTAACATTAGTCTTACTTTTCAATTAGTTCACCAGCTTCCTTCTTTGTGTACTCAATTTTACTGGGGTCAAGGTGACTTTGAAACCATTGCAGTTTTTCTCCTACAAGAATAAAATCAGCATTAATGATCACATCAGCACTGCGGCAACAATATAGATGAAAGTTCCCTAAAGTTTTTTAAACTCTTTCCAGTTTTCAAGATTTTGAAAGGCATCATAGACTTTCTGATACTGTGGGTACCAGGTAAGAAGGCATCTGTAATGGAAACATTCTCACACCATTTTAGATATATTTCCTACCTCCCTTATAAAAAAAATAAACCAAAAAAAAACATTAAGCTTTGCTTTACTGCAAATCAGTGTTTAAAATATCACTGTACCAATTGCTTAGGAATGAAACTTAGAAAGGGGAAAAAACCAATACAATGAATGAGAGTTCTGATCACCACCACTTTTAAACAGATTAAATTGAAAAGGTGCAGCATCAATCATATGGAAGACAAAAATATTCCAGGTTGTATCTCAAGGTTTTGAATTTGCTTGCTAGCCCAATGTGTGTCTTAACCTACATACATCATCTTCTTTTACAGGCAATTTTAAAAAAAGCATGGAGACAAAGTACAATAAACACATGTACAGATGTACAAAATAGTTGTTTGGTCTGTATTGCCTTGTTGTCACATACACTGACTAAAGATTAGGCTATCGTCAGCTCCAAATGCAATCCTGTATAAATTATCTGATTGAACATATCAGTTATTTTATAATTTTCAACAGTCTGTTTGAAGACTACAGAATAATACTGTAGAGAAACAAACTCTAACTGGACTATGTATAAAGTTGGTAAAACTTAGAATCTCTACTAAGAATCTGAATACTGTTCTCAGTAATAGAAGCTTCTGCTTACCAATGATACTTAAACGCAAAGCTTTGTCAGTCTTCAACCTAGCAGAGAAAAAACAATTATGTCAGCCAGGAATGAGTGCCACACAAATAATTATCTTAATTTCATTCTCCAAAAATTGCTTTTTTTCAGTCACAATGAAAGTCAAGGTAAAATTTCAAATAGAAGTATTTGCCAAATTCCAAACAATGTAAAACTTACTCTGTTTCATCTAAAAGATCTATTTTGTGGTGAAACTACTATTGAAATTTGTCCAGTTTACTTACTAAGCTAAACAGTTTCTTGGAGGTAATAAGGATGCAACATTTTTCTCAGACCACCACAAAAGGAATTTAGAAAGAAAATAGAAGCCCTGCATTGTAACAATTTTCTTAAGTATTTCTGATATTCTGCTGGTATGTTTAATGAGTTTGGAGATTTCACTGCACTGCATTCTTGCAAATCAAGCATGCAGTCTGAAAAACATGATTCTATTAATTAATAAGCTTGTAATAATTAAAGTTTGTGCTTAGTGAGCAGTAAAATTTAATGTGTTAAGAAACCAAAATTAATAACTTTATTGTTGCCTAAAATGGGAGAAAAAAACTTTCATGATAATATTAGTATAGATAAAATAGAGAGCAGGGCCTTTAATGAAAGTGCCTTCAGGTACAACAAAATACCTAAGTGCATACCCAGTCTAGGGTACTTACAAATTTATAACACTAATTAATTATCATATCTAATGGATTCATCCAACCCGAGAATTGTCCACTCCCAGAACCTTCCCAAGTCTGCCCCTTTGGAGCTTCTCCAACGTTTTTGGGCCTTCTATCTTGCTTTGACTACAGGATATCTTCCATGTGCATGTGTCCCAAACAAGATGTCCTTGCTAAAAATTTTTTCCTTGAAAAGAATGTTAAACAGAATTTCAAGAATGTGGCACAAACCATGAGAAACGGGTTTAGAAACTGTCAACTGCTACCTTAAGTGTGAGGAACTAAACAGCTATATTAAAATCTACAAATACATAAAAATCTTAAGGCATTACTATATAAAGGATGAAAAAATCTCTCTCAAAGCATTTTTAACTCCACCTCAGTCTCTGGCAGGATACTCAAGGCCTTCTGTACTCAATGGGATGTGTGTACACAATTCTGTTTGGGATTAATTCCCATCCTATTTAGCACTTCTCCAAGAAGACAAATTTTCTAACAGGTAATACTGTGCCTCTTCTCCACGGACACCCC